>JANIJG010012948.1:20837-134140 GCA_024611175.1 Megaceryle torquata | reverse complement strand
GATCTTGTGTATCACACTGGGGGTGCAGGAAAGTGAAAGGCTGCACCTGCAGGGAGGAGTGGACAGGGCAGGTGACCCCAAACTGACCAGCAAGGTATTCCAGCCCATATACGTCATATTTGGTATAAAGCAGAGGGATCTGCAGAGTCTATAGTTTGCTTGCTAGCTTGCTTGCTCACTCACCCTCTCTCTGGGGGCTCCCAGGCTCTTCTCCCCTCTTGTCCCACTTTGCCAGCTTTGCTTGGCTCAGATCTTCTTTTGGTTCCTTCCTCGGAGCATCCAAGGAGGAACTCTGTCCGTTCTGCCCTCAATCCCAATCGCTGTGTTCCTGAATCTGGTACCAGAATCCAGCTCCTGAACACAGCTCCCAAATGCTGCAGGGCCCAGTCTGGGACGCCCCGGTGCCTGCTCCACAGGATCAGTGGTGACAGTGATGTAATTACCATCAGGGGGGTTGGGTTCCATACTGGTTTTGTATATATTTGTACATATTCTATTATTATTATTAAAGCTGTTCTAGTTTCCTTTTCTAATCACTAAGTCTCTCTCCCTTATTCCCTTTCTCTTCCCCTTTGGGGAGGGAGGGGGGTTAACAGAGGGCATCTGTTATTGGTCTAAGGGGCCACCCTGACCCTAAGCCATGACACTGTGTGATGCTGGAGAAGCTCTGTCTCTTCTGGTTGCTCCAAAGCTGAAGTGCAATAGCAAACCTGGAGCCACTGCAGCACCAGGACCCTACAGATCAGAGGGGCCAAGAAGCCAGATGGACCTGCTGGAGCACAAGTAGGAAGCACAGGTTTAGAGCAGAATAATTATCGGTGAGAGGAGAGCAAGACAAACAGTTACCCAAGAGGCTTGAGCCGAGGGACTGCAAGGCAAGAGCATGTGCTTAGAGCCTCACTGATTCCTTGTGACTGATCCTCGAGGAAGGTAAGGTCCTTTCTTGCAAAGTTTCCTTTTTCCCTGCTTGTTCTTTTGTGTGAGGAATTCAAGTCCTGACCACCCTGAAAGACTTTACAGTAACCAGAGAAGCAGGGGAATTTATGGCGTAACTAGTGGCTGAAAGCTGAGGAATTGAGAGGAAAAAGGAATTTTTTTCCTTAGAGTGCCACTACCTTGACAAAATTCTCATGGTCTGTAACTGACCCTTAGGGGCAGTCAAGGGGGAAACATGGGGGCCAGAGCAGGCTGGTTTAATTGCCTCGTCCAGGAGCTCCTTCCCAAACTGAGAAGCTGGAAGAAGTTATAGTCTGAGCTAGTGCACAAAGTTTGTGGCAACCTCCAAACTCCCTCCTCTGCTCACCTTCACTGTTCAGCTACCACTGTGTCTGATGGAGAGTACAAGGACAGGTTTTGCATCGAAGCTCATCAGCTTGACTCAAACTCAATCCTGTGCTGCTGTGTTCAACAACTCACCCTATAATACATCCAGGAACCAAGCCAGCTGCTTAGGACTAAACCCATACAATTCCACACTCAGTGCCCTTTTAGGCTCCTATTTCTAGGAACATGGCCTAAAGAGGTGGCAATGCCCTTGTGGAGGTGTATTTGTTAGCCTGCTTTGGGGAGTGCACGAAGGACTTGGAGCAGATGAGCAGCAGGGAGGAGTGGGGAAAACAGGATCAGGAAAAGGAGAGAAAAAAAAGAGGACAAGGAATAGCCTTGTAAAGGACATTAGTTCCCTGCAATTTGTGATAGTCTAATAAGAAAGTCCTGTCTGTACCCAGTGCTATCACTGTGCAAATGAAGAGCCTTCAACCTGCTTTTTATCCTCAGGAAAACAGGGGCACAGAGGGATGAGGTGAGTCTAGGTCAGCAGCACTGCACCAAGGACTTCACTTTTTACATGAGGGTCGGGGTTTATTGCCAGTAAACCAGTGAAAATTCCAGGAAAAACTTAAACAACCTGGTTCTATTGGGAGGGTGGGTGTGGAACACTAAGAACATCAACCTGCATGATACATGGACCCTTCCAGGGCAGACTGAACGGTCCTGTTTTAGGACACCAACAGGGTTTCTGCTTGCCTTCTGGGGCCAGGCAGAGCTGGAAAGATGCTGGGTTATTTCCCCCACATCTCCGTGCAAAGGGGCTGGATGTGGCGCCTGCCTTTCCTACCCCAGCCCAACGAAGGGCCTGTGATTTGGACGGCAAGCCACCAAACAGGAGATCAGATTGCTCAGGGCTGCCTGCCAGGCCATGGCTGCTGGCCGGCTGTCTGCTCAACAGGCGCAGGGCCTGGCACAAACCCAGACACCAAACTGAGCTATGAATGAGCTGGTTCCAGGACCACTGGATACAATCCACCACCTCGTCTTTTCTAAAGACAGACTTGCCCACACAGGCATCAAGACCAGGAAGAGACATGGGCAATGCTCACACATCTCTTGGACTTAAAGCCTCCTCTCTGCTTTGCAACCACAACCTGAGTTAGTGAGCTTGCTAATGCAGTGTCCATCATTGTTCTCTCTGGTCCCTGGCAGCCCATACATGTGGTAGAAGCAGCAGCAAAGCCATCTCAGCTACTTGAAACTTCCCTCTTCCCCACCGGCACCTCTGTGCTTCCTGCTGAAGATGCCATGGTAATCATAGAATACTTCCTACAACAGGTAAAGGGACAGATTTTGGAGAAAGTTCCAAAAACAATTAAGTAAAAATACATTAGGGAGCTTTAACGTACTCAGGGAAGCAGTCAACAACGCCTGCAAGTATAAGATATGTGAAATCAGCTCCAACTCCTTTCAAAGTGAGATTGAGTGCTGGCAGTGCCTCGCAGTCAGTCCTTACTGGATACAGGGGAAATAAATAAATAAATTAAAAAAAAAAAAGAAAAAAGAAAAAAGAGAGAAGCAAGCCCTAAGGCTCTCTGTCTGCACACTCAGCCTGCTCAACCACATCTCTAAAGCATAAAACCATTAAATCCATATTCACATTTTTCACCAGTCCTCTGCACTGCTCTTTCTGCTGGGGAGCAGAGAACTGAAGCCTGCTTTCCATCCATGTAGTGAGGAGACCATAGGATGGCTCATGAACTGGATGTGTTCAGTTTCAATGTCCAACCAGAATTTAAAAAAAAGCACAACAAACCAACAAACCATTTTTATGACCTTCACGTCTCTCAACAGCACAATCCCAGTTCTGGTATCTGATAAGTACAGCCAGATCCTACCGAGGAGGAGTCTTCGGGACAGGAAAATGGCTCTGGTCCACCCCCCAGCTGCCCTGGGCTCCGAGGTGCAGCTGCCGAGCACCCACTGCCCGGGTTACTGAGCTAACACTGCCCTCGCACGGCAGCAGGGAGCAGAGAGAGGGATGTGCAGGTTTAGGCTCATCAGGTCAATTTGCTGATTGCTTATTTTCTGAGGGGGAATGTGGTAAAAGGACTGAGGTTTATGCTTGAAATCTTCTGTGGGTTTCTCGTCAGAGAGCAAACATGAGATTAAGCGCATTATTCATTAGTCTATACAAATAAAAGATTCACTGGCAAAGTTTATTTGTATCACTGGAGTTTCTAGTATACCCTTTCATGCTAAAGCCAACACTTGCACAACAGGTTGCTGCTTACCACTCTCCTCCTCCTGCCTTTCCTCCCTGGCAGGACATTTTCTCAATGTGCTGTCAGAATTGCCCACACTCACTAATTTGGGAACATAAATTATATGGCTTTTGCCCTGTCACTGCCCTTGTCCTCACCTGAAGACTCCCTGATACCTCCTAAAACAAGCTTGACAACTCACAGGTGATGCCCTATAACATGGTCCACCCTTGCTTCTTGTTTTGTGGTACCCACCTGTGTCACCTCTGGTCTTGCCTTCTTCAAGTGAGAGCTCACTTGTCCCGAGACAGGGACAATGCTCCTGGAGCATGGTGGGACGTTGCCTCTCACAAAAGGGTCCTGGTTCATTGCAAAGGCCTCCAAACATATCCACAAACGCAGAACACTGGGATTGGGTTCTGATGCACCAGCTCAGTCTACTGCAGCTCTCCAAAACGTCAAGGTCAGTCTTTAGCTAAGAGAATATTAGACTCAGACAAAACTACTCATCACAGGTTGCCTCTCACAGCAGAGTAAAGCACCGACACAATTTGATTCAGGTCTCTCGGCTCTCCCCTTGGGGGAGAGCGGGAACAAGCAGTTCCCACTCCCTTGATACTGAAAGCTAATACCATAGGGTATGGGACAGGGAGGACCAAGCATTTCCTCCATCACTAGCAGTATAAATGGGCACTTTCTGTGTGGCTGGAAGCCATGATACACTGGCAACACAAGCTGCCACCCCTCCTCTCAGAGGGCATTTTATCCCTTACCATGAAACAAACAATGATGAGGAGACAGATCAGTTGGCTGTAGGAGAGCACCAAGGAAAAAGGATAAAAAAGGTGCTGTGGGATTGTTCTGGGGAGAACAATCTGCAAATCTTTACTGCACATCAACAGTGTAATTGAATTTGACACTGATAAATTCAGGTCATGTATTTTGAGTGTAAAGCTCTCAAGATCCTATCATTCTCCTCTATGAGAGCCCAAGTGTCTGAAAAGCTACACTACAACCTGTTTCCTGGCTAAAAATCAAGGCTAAAGCATGCCTCAGAGAGTGCCAGCAGAGCCTTAGGAAATGACACTACAGGGTTCAGGAGAACAAATACTCAAACCCCAGTTTCTGGCATCATTCGATTCCTCACTGCAGGGGGGGAAAAGAAAAAAAAAAAAAAAAAAAAGTGATGCACCTCTGCCTGTAAGGCTGACAAGTCAGAAGGAAAAGCAATGTGGGAAAAAAACCCCAAAGCACTACATGGAAAAGAATCTTGCAGCCTAACTGATTAAATGTCAGGATGCTACATGTCAACATTGCCCTGGAGTAGCACCCACCTCGTCAGCTGGGCATGCAGCTTCGGCTCTGTGCAACAGGAGCTAGGAGTCATGCATCAATTATGGTTCATGGGTGTACTTGAGAAGGAAGCAGCAACACAGGGTTGAACTAGACAAAGAAGATTTGTTAGCAAACAAGAATCAAATGACACACTGTACTTGACTATTCGTGATACAGGAGAGGGGAAAAAAAAATTCCTCAGCCTAGAAAAGCCCAACACACCTCAAAATGTAAGGTCATATGGCTCTCCAACAATCTCCATTTTTCTTCTAAATCATCTTTCTGTTGCATGCAAAAGACTCCATGATTTACATCTGCGCAACACACACAAGAAGTTTGTGACAAAATATCCTATCACCCGAGTTTTCTACCTCAGGCTGGACATATCCCAGTCTGCGACACCATCCTCCTCTCCATGTCTGCAATATTTTCCTCTCTGGAGAGCTGGGTGGGAAGTGACAGTGGATCAGAGAAGCCTGGCACAAAATGTCCATGCAAAGCAGAACTCCATCAGCACTGGAGCCCAAAGTGCTAAGGGCAGAAAGGCAAACAGAAGGGAATGTAGGCCTTGTTGCTAGATAGATCATTTATTAAAGTGAAATTCAGCATTTTATCTTTGTCAGACAGTACAGAGTTAAATTCTCATACACAGTGGAAGCAGGACATTTCCTACACCTCAGAGAAATCAGTTCTACAGTTTTTGCTATAAGTTACTAAGTTGCTTCAACAATACACAGCTATATTATACAGTTAAAAATACAAGGTGTCCAAAACATTTGGCATAAGATCAGCACAACACATGGAGGCCAGAAACAGAAGAGGGAACACAGTTTTTCTCTCCCAGTAAGCCCGCTAAACAACTCCAAGTCATTCTGCAAGTTACCTGCTACTCCCCTCCCCTGCACTTGAGCTGCAGAGCAGAGAGCTGTGGATAGGACAGGAGGAAACCCAGCTCTGTTAGGGCTCAACTAAGTAAGAGGCTCATGGGGTCTGCTGACGTGCAGGATGGCCTGCAGAGTTGTTTGCAAGGGAAGTTCAGGTTTAAGGCAAGAGCCCCCTCACCTCTCCCCACACTTCAACCATTTAATTCATTCCAAGCAGATGTGTTCACAGGCAAGTCAAAAGTGTGAGACCAGGGATAGCTGTGAAAAGTGCAAGGAGTATCTTACATTGTAACTGTTCCTTTGCACTTTGAAAGTGGAAAATGAAAACTCCCTAACTTGACAAGCTAGAGATGGCTAAAGGGCATCAGTGACAAGAGGAGTGAGGCATCAATAACATTCCTTCACCTTTGGGACTCCTTAGTCATTACTCTGGGCAGCACAAGAACTCCTTTTGTATGGAAGGCTACCTTGTATTATGCACTCTATTAAACCGTAGAGGCAAAGTGACTCTAGTGCTCTAGGGAAGTATAACGATCTGTGAACTTAAATAAAGTCCCCAGCAGACCATTTCTCTCCCCTCCAACTGCAGTTACTGCTGAAGATCTCCCATTGTTATTTACATTTGGCTCAACCAAAAAATGTAAAGTGCACAGCTCCCCCTTCTTCCCCTCTCATAAAACATCCATTATAAGAGCTAACACAGAACAAACCTTCCTCCACACTGCTAACTGTGGAAGCTTCGATTGTTCAGTCTCTCTGTGGGCCATGCTCTGTTTCGTTTTCTCTGTGCCATCATAGCCGACTTGAAAGTTCACACTTACTGTGGATTATTTCAGCTCTTGTTTTCAAAGCCTCTCTGAACCCAGCTTGCACTTAAGACTAACTTTAAATGCCAGACTTGATATGTTTTGGTCAAGTCTTTGCACACCAGGATATCTAGTGGTTTACAGACGTATTTCTAAGGAACACTGGGGCACCAGAGTACTGGGGACAAGTGGTACAAACCTGCCCACTCTGCTTTTCTCTGGCTGAGAATCTAAAGTGCCTGGCAAAAGAAACATTAGCTTTTAATGCAACTGTTTACTTCAGGTTGATATACAGTATTCATTGAGATGCAGAAATACAAATAACCTGCATTCTAACACAGACTCCTTGGATATATTTGCACTTTTCAGCCATCAGACTTCCATTGACTCAAGTCTTTGCATGCTTCCAACTCCCACAAGTTGAGCTCAAGCCAATAACTACCAGCAATGATGATTTCTTCTTCCCTTAAAGTGAGCAGCGGGTCAGCATACAGGATGAAATTAACCCTAGAAGAGATGTTTCTGCATTATTTGGATTTCATACTAATGGCTTTGGATCTATTCAGCAGTCTAATGAAGTTAATGCAACTGTTCAATGAGAATTGAATTAGGCTACATAATTGAATTAGGCAATATAATGGCTGGAGGGCTTCAAAGACCGTTCTTCTGCTCCAGGGTGAATGTCACCTATGCAGGCTTGTGAGAAATAAGCTTCCACTATTATAAATGGAAGATGACATCTGGTCATCCTCCACGCCCCCAAGCCTTGTGCTCCATGGTTCAAAGCTAGACAGAATTTAAGGCCCATCTGTGAAAAGCAAAATGTAAAAAAAAAAAAAAAGAAAAAAAAAAAGAAAAAAAAAAGAAAAGGGAAAAAAAAGAGAAAAAAAAAAAAAAAATTAAACAAAGTCACATCATACCAGCCAAAGTGATTTGGGTTTTCCACCTTTCCAACAAGTCCCATCTAAAAGTGCTGAGAAAGTGTCCCACCTCATGGCTTCACAAGTTTGAGGTTCAAACACATTTACTTTGAAGTTTAAAACAAAAAGTTGGAAAGTCATCTTCTAAGTGGCATGCAGCATAAGGAATCAAATACACAGAACGGTATTATACAGAACGACGATTGCATTGTTGCGTTTTCTGGTTCTTAGACACTAAATGCTTTTCAAGAATCACAGGCACCCTGAACATGGATATTGCTACTGAATTGACATGTGGTTTCAGCTTATAGCATGGGAGCCATCAAGTGGCTAACCCTTCCAAAAAGACATCGGCTTTCTTTTGCTCAAGGCGTTTTGCTCTAGCTAAGTTGAGAACAAGGTAATAAGGCATTTGCAAGGGTTTATAAGGCTGTGGGGTCTGACAGCCAAAGATTCTTGCTTCCTTGGTGTCTTGCCTCCAACCTTTTCACCTTATAAACAACTGCTAATGGCTGGTAAACATCTCTTCATCATCACACCACTAATAATTTTCTTGAAAAAGTATAATTGCTTTAAGAGTGAAACCAACAAGGATCACATTTCACATCAATTGACTATTTTCAGAAGGAAAACCAAAAAGTTTCCTGGATACCACCTCTGCACAAAAGCATTCCAGTGAATACACCTGAACAGATGGAACCTGCCACCCTATTTCCTTGAAAAGAATCATTTTGCTGCTGGCTGCTAAAACACCCCAACAGATTTATTTACTCTTAGAAATAAAACAAAACAAAATACATCAACAAAAAAAGTAATTTCCAAACAAACTACATTTTTACAGTTTTGGTCTAGAAGTTACAAAGAGGCATAAACCTCTCAACTCAGAAATTAATTTTCTCTTGGTAATATCCTCTGATTACATGAGAACTTTGAAGTTTAACATGCAGTCAGAGTGTACCCTTTTAGCTGTCTGTCCTGAATGAGAGAAGCCAGATCATGTTGACTGATATGGGAATTACTCTACCCTTTCAATAAGGAAAGGACCAGTGTAATTAGGAAATTTTTAAACATCCATGAAATACCAACACAAGACACTCTTTCATCATTCCTTGAACCTCTCTCATCTGATGTTCTTAAATCCATTCTGAATCAAATAAGAAAATGCTGAAACAATCACACTCCCCAAAATTTCACAAATGGGATGTGTACCGTAACAGTATTTCTGCCTATGACACAGAATTTAGACATGTTGAAGTTTGTTGAACATGTTGTTTTGAGTATTAGCAAACACTTCAGAGCTGATGTGAACAGCTTGCTTTAAATTGTGACGATTTTTAAAGAGACCCTAGGAGGGCTTCAACAAGAGCTTCACTATGTGAACCCTTCATGCCTTATGAAACATGACACAGCACTAAGCTGGGATCGTGACTTGTATATTTAGCTCTTCAACAAAGCTTCATCCAGTTTTGGAATATTGAAACCTGCCATTGACAAAATGTTAACCAAAGTTTTCTACTGTTCAGTTCATTGCTTAAGGCTTTTGGAGAATATACTCTCTATGTGGAGTCTTGGCATCTTGTAACAGAATGGAGACATTGGTCACATTAGCAAAGAAACAGAGTGGTACTTTAAATCATGAGATCCCCCTGAAGAGAATTTGAGGTCAGTGGAGAACAGTCAGTCACAAACAACAATTTTATAAGCTCCTTTTGCTAAAACAACCACTGTGTTATTTGTAAGGACACCTTGGCTTTAAATAACAAAATCGGAGCGATCTCCTCCTAGAGCGCCCAGTTAAAGAGCGCCAGCGTGCCACCCTCCGCTCACACAGCTCCTAAAGCACGCATAACGCTCACAAAAGGCAAGTGCTAACAATATTTTTTGCCCATTGCAAAGACAGGTGAAATGCATCATGCTCCAGTTCACTATGCTGGTTACAGTGCTACACCCATAAGCGTAAGTCTGCTTTATACCAGAGACTGCCAAGCCCACTAAGCCACACAGCAGCTTTGTCACACCTGCTAAGGACTAGCTGCAGTCTAAAATTCACATCACTTGCAATTGATACCTGATCTGACACAGAGATTAAGAGACATGTCTTAAGCCACTGTTTCACTTGCAATCACTGAGCCTTGAATACAAGGGAAATATGCATAAGTGAATTAAACGAGCATTTCTACCAGCATGATCAAACCCAGCAAATAAGCTGTATTTGCCTTAATACCACATTTTGAGGAAATGCAGATGTTTTTAAATGCTTACAGACAATTAGTGAGTTCTTAAATAAAAGAAATTAGAAAAAGAGATTGCAGAGAGTTGCTTGGCATCCAAATTGGAAGGGGATGAGAGAAAAAATGGTAAAAAAAAAGAAAGAAAAAGAAAAATAATTTTCAAGCTAGTCAGGTAGCGTTCACCAGAGTAGATCTGGTGAGATGGAGCATTTGTAGAAGTCTGGAACTTGAAGCACTGACTCAAGGCAAGATGGAGCACACGTAGGTGGGGGAGCAAGCTTCAGACAAACTTCTGACCCATGCACCTTGATAAAAAACTTTATCTCTGTTGCTGTTCCAGTCCTGTGCCAAGACAAACTGCATGGTGGTTTGTGATGCAGTCTGAAGTCAGTGAAAAAATTCCATCTGTGATCTGAATTGCACTGAGATGCAGATTTCCAGAAAAACACCGAGTTGTCAAGCTCCACAGTCCTACAGATTTACTTTGTTTCCCCATTATCCTCATTTCTTTATTCCAATGCGAGTTTGAAATGAGAAGAAGTCTTCACAAACATGCTGGGCACATGTTTTCAAATACTTCTGATAAGAATGTCTGGGTTTTTTTCTGTCATCCAGACTTACTGCATTTAAAAAAAAAAATTACAGTATACTTCAACAGTTTTTATATACCTAAAATGTACCATACCACCTGTTCCTTCAAGGTCTCTCTTGCTCCAAGTGTTGTTAATCTTCATTCTAGTTGCTTGCTACCTTCTGATTTCTGGTCCAGCCTGCTCTTGTTGTTCTTCACCATATAGATGAAGTACGCAAGTGTCTCTTTCTCATTCACAGGAATATTCCTGAAGTGACGACTGACAGTCTAGAAGGACAACATGTAAAGAGACAGAAATTCTGAAATTAAAAAGTAGAAGTAACCAGAATAGGGTTCCTCTTCACTTTCCAGAAACAATTTTATGGCCACTGAGTGCAATACACTTCTAGTCAAACATGCACCAATTCAAACTGACAGTCCTCATTTACCTCTCTCTTTTTACAGCTGGAGTGTGCATATGAACATAGCATAGTCTTGCTATGTCAGCAGTATTTGCAGCCAACCTACAAACAGAATTTGGAAGCCAGAATGTCCTCCTACCAAAGCAGCACAGCCTCTCCTAAGCGACATTTCACACTGAGATTATTTGGAGAGCAAGTTTTCCCTGCATCTCAGTATTTTCAAGGAGAGTGTCAGTAATATTGAAACACTTTGCTGTGTGAATCAGATGTAGCAAAGTTTTAGAGTCCAAAGGAAAACACACTGGATAAGTTTTCACTGAAAGTAACACCAGGGGATTTGGAATGGGAGGGTTTGGATTTGGTTAGGGCTACCCCTCTCTGACACTAGCATAAGCTCTGGACCATTAGCTGCTTTTTCCTCAGAAAATGAATGTAGAAAATATGTTGGAGCTGGATGAGATCTGCTTCTCATATAGAAACAGCTCTTATTTTGGTACCCAACACAGCTCCAGAACTGGATTTTGAGGCAGGTTTAGCAATAAGTCACTCCAAGAAGATTTACGGAAGTTTGAGTTTTCCTTACGGTGGGATAGCAGCAGAAGTCTAAGAGCCTCAGGCAGCAGTGAGTCAAGCATGGGAGCTGGACGAGGATCCAGCGTAGGGTCAAAGCTGCTCAGACTTCACAGGAAATCTGGGAAGTGTGTGACAACTTTATGTTAGGCTCTCTTTATTTTCTGCTTGTATAGTAGTTCGTTTTTTTTTTTTTTTTTTTTTTTTTTTTTTTTTTTTTTTTTTTTTTTTTTTCCTCCCCCTCCTGGTCACATTCATGGTAAATTGCCTAAGTCAGTAGTTCTTCAAGGCAGGAGGGATCTGAGAGACTATGAACTGGTTAGTTAGTACATGACAAATCAGAACTACTAGTGAGGTCATACACCCACGCTGCTTTGTTCAGCTTATTCCTACATGAACTACACTACAGGTGCTCTGTATTCTGCATATTCATTCCCTAGTTGACTTTAAAAGAGAGCAAGATGATGTCTTGCTGTCTTCATTGGTCTACTATTTTTTTTGGTTTTTAAAAGCAAAACAGACAGTTTTGGACAGAGAATTGTGAAAGCCTGAGCTTACAGAAAAATCAACCTTGTTACCATTCAGTAACTCCTACAGTTTTTTCAAGTTTATAGAAGACTTTTTCCACAGAATGCCTTCTGATCAAGTCAGGAAAGAGAGCAGAGCAGATGCGCACCACACACAACTATCCCAAATAACAAATACTTTTTTTAACAAGTTCCCCACATGGCAAGAAGGCAGCAGTAGAGGCTCTTAAGGAAAGAGCCTTTTATTGACTTAATACAGAATCGTAAGACATCAGGACAAGGGAGGGAAATGATGTATCTGATGTCAGGGTCAGCAATTCTCCCTTTAATAATAAGCAATTCCAGCCAGATCAAGTGCTCTGAGGAAAGAACAACTACTTAATGGTGACCAGTAGAATGCAAGTCCGAGTTTCAGCTGAACAGCCATTTTCGGCTAACACCCAGGCCACTGGAAACTTGGTTCTGTTTCTGCTTCCTAAAGGTAGCAGAGCCTGACTATCAAACAAGGAAGGAAAGGAAGCAGAGAAAACCAAGTTACTAAAACACGCTTCCAAGAGCCAGCTTCCATGTCCTTCCCGACTGCCACAGATGAAAGCAAGCACGCAGCTTTCTGGTGGCATCACCCCCTGAAACCTTCTACAGTGCACACGATACACACTAGCGAGAAAGCCACTACAGGCATTAGTGTCCAAGAAACGTGCAGAGGAGATAAGTTTTTTAATAATAGAGATATTACCTCTGTTGTCACTTACTTCTGCTAGCTGAGCCTTGTTGAGTCCGGGCCTGGTCTGCAACTTATAATGTCTCTTGTAACGTCGCAGAGTGTTCACTTGGAGCTGGAACAAGTCAACCTGGAAGCAATGCAGAGAAGAAGAGATGAGCATTAGGTTTAGCTTCTGCTAAGCAGAAATGTAGTTATCTAAAAATAACTATTTCTTCCTCAACAGGACTGCTCCTTGCCTGTATTCTGAGGAAATCAGCTTGCCTTACTGACAAATCTAAGTATATTTTGTACTTTTTTAATGCTAAAGGACCAAAATAGCCTCGGGGAAACAGAAAATTTTGTTCTGGTTCGCATGCTGTCAACAGAATTGCTGGCCAATTTCTGCTCTCAATTACACCTCTGCAACCTCCAAGCAAAGGGGAACCTTTTGTTCCCACAAGGTTTAAAGAGCTCACACATGAAATATCAATTTAGCAGGCATTGAACAAATGGCTTGTGACATAAAACAGAGACAGAAAATAAATGAAATTCAAATACTTAAATGGGAAATGCACAGTTTAAAAAGCAAGGCGGGGGTGGGGGAGGTTACAGGAAAGAAGATGAAGATCATGTGGGAAATGCTGTGGTTCAAAGGCAAAAGGAATCTATGCTGAAAACCATGAAGAAAATTACATTAAAACTGTCAATGCTGTAGAGTTCTGTAGTCAATCAGGTGAGTTGTATCCCTCAGTTTTTAACCACCAAATCCTCTGTGTGCTCTACATCACTAACATTTTTAGATGCCAGCTGGGTCTTCACCAATCATCCTGTAAATGTAAAGCCTGTACAGGAAAGTTTTGATGGAGAACCTTTTAGAATGGAAACACAGCTACAACAAAAGGGCTGGTATCCTTAAAAAAAAAAAAACAAGGCAGCTAAATAATTGATACTCTTTCAACACCTCCACACAGAAATGAAATGGGTTTTGCCAATATGGGTGGCATTCCCAGCAAAGGGCTCTGCTGACATGGCCAGAACTCTGCTCCTTCACAAACATCACATCTGCACAACTTTTTGCAACATCAACAGCACCAGAAACATCTCCAAAGCAAATACAGCACACAGTGGCACAGAGAGGAGATTATTCTAGAGATCTCTAACACGGAAAACCTCCCCCAGGCCTATTTCCTGAAAATAAAACGATAAAACAAATTATTTGAGGGCAGTTTTAAATAGCACCAAAAATATCGTATATGCAAAGGTCTGGAGAAGCTCAATATGCCTGGATATCAAATACCCAAACACAGAGACAGTGACCTATTAAGTTTTCTAGCATATCTGCAGAATGATGCATACTAAGTAACCAAGAACCATACTGTGGCCTCAGTCACTAGTGAAAATAATTTATTTTTACCTTTAAAAAATAGTTAGTATCAAATACTGTTTTAACAGCACTCTGGAAACAGTACATATGTGAAGCTGCGCAGTTACCTAATACCTCTTTTTATAAAACTCTACATGGGCAAAGAACTCATACAGGAATGAAAAAGAAAATTAGGGTATTACACATCAGGAAAAAGCCTTGCTGAAAAGCAATTTCATAGCAGTTTCAGTAGAGATGCAATTTAAAATTGAGGTATTTTCCAGTAAGTTTAAACATCCAAGTGAAACTTCAACATATTCACAACTGGTAAGGCAGCCTATACCCACTTGGCACCTACTAACCTCTGGGACATCTGTTTCCTGCTCAGGAGAGTCACCTCCATCATCGCTTGTCTTCCTCTTTCTTTTGTTTCGGACACTTTGAATGAAGTTCTTGTGAAAATCACAAATATACAGATGCCTCACCTAAGAATCAGAAGTGGGGATAAAGCAATCAAAACAGGTACTGTAGAAGTAACATTCAACAGCATCCACTTAGACACCAGTATCACAGAGTGCCTGCCTCATAACATTAAGGAATTTCTAATCTTAAAGCCCAGACCTGATATTGTACTCTTGAGTCAGAGATAATCTAAATGACAAAGACTAAAGGCAAGGAAAATGAAGGCTTCAAGAGCTCCAGCTGAACCTGGACCTTTACAGATAATATTTTTCTTTTTTATGGTTGTGATCATATGTCATAAAAAAAGTAGGTAGTTGTCTGGAGGAAATGCCTTTGCTTCAGAACTTCCTACCAGGGAATTACCAAGGAAAGTATTACTCTGTTCTAATTTTGTGAACTTTCTGGTTTGAGTAGTACAGAGGATTATTAATGCAAGTGTTACAAAATCTAAACCAAATAAAAGTTGGCTAACTACCTCAATTAAAGGAAGAAAACCAGAACCAAAAACGTCTCTTTCCTATAGCTTATCCTGACATGGAATCTCCCTTTTAACAAATATTCACTCACTAGAGTTAGTGTGTATGTGTGTTATATATATTTATAACAAAAGCACCACAAGCGATTAAAAATATTTGGAAAAAAAGTCTTCTGACAACACAGGCACCCTACATTTGAAATCACTTTATGCAGTCTGCTTCATACTTTCCCTTCAAGTTCATTAGTCTGAGTTCCTCCTCTTATTTCTAAAGTCTGGTAAAAAAGAATCATTTCTAAAATGAAAGCAATGACTATACCACTAAACAAATCTGCCGAGGACTACAACCAGGAAAATTCCCCATTTTTTAGGAATAAGATTATATTTCAATTTGAGTCACTCTCATCCTGTGACATAATGTATTTTAGCTATGCAAAAGGGACATAACCAACTGGTGAAGCTGCTAAACAAAATGACTGAAAGCTTCACTTTTTGTTGTTGTTGTTTTGGTTCAGTGGTTTTAATCTTTAAAGAACAGGTAAGAAAAGCATACAGAAAAGAATTCCATTAACCGACTCACTTCTGAGAAATTCCCCCTGTAAGCCTGATGTGCTGCTTTGCTCCACCTATTACTCTACTTGGCAAACGACTTGTTTCTATCTAAAGCTGACAGCTGTCACTTAATGTCATTAAGCAGCCTGCAGCAAACTGAGCTGTTCAGGAGCGACCAGTGAACAAGTGCCCTGTTTGAACAGCAGCACACCTCACCTTGAGAGCCAGATGCAATAGCTCATTTTTAATAATCTGCTTCACTAGGACACAGAGTCAAAAGTAACGTCAGTGACACCTAACTGAATCAGTAACCCACCTCGTGGATTTCCCCTAGTAGAATCAGCAGTTTTCAATATGAAACTGGAATTAAAATAGCACTACTACCTCTGAAGCAAAGGCAGCTTGCTCCTTTGCTCCCCAAACATCACCTGCTCTGCACCTCAGAAGACCTTTCCTCCCAATCACGGTTTTTAGTGCTGCTTTATTAAGTCTCAGAAGAAAATCAGTGCCATGAGGAAAAGCCACCACATCTTTAGCCCGCATGTTCTTCTCTTACCGTAGCGTAGTAACACTGCAGACGGGAAAACGCGGTCCTGAGGAACCCACTTCGCACCACAAACCATCGCCTCCCCCTTCCCACAGCTTACAGAGGATCAGTGAACCCCCCCCGGACAGTCGCAAAGCTCAACTTGCCGGGCGAAGAAGCAACTTTCCGCCCGCCCACGGCGCCGGGAGCGCGGCCTCCCGGGAGGCACCGCAGTGCGGTGCGGGGCTGGGGGCTTGCGAGGCGCGCCCGGCCGGCCCCTCGAGGGGTCTCGGAGGCGGCGGGCAGGACCGGCGGAGGCCGCAACTCACACTTTTGTCGATGTCCAGCTTCAGCTTCTTCTGAGAGATGCTCTTCTGGATCCTCTTGCTGAAGGACGCGTTGCCGGCGGGGCGCACACAGCGGTCCCCGTCGTCGATGAGGCAGCAGCTCTGGCCGTAAAAGGGGGCGGCGGGAGGCCCATCCCGGCTGTCCTCCTCAGTACTGAAACCATTCATCGCCCACCTGCCCGCCCCTCACCCCGCTCAGGGAGCTGAGAACCGGGGAAACAGCCGCCGCCGCCGGGCCGCCCTCGGGGGGACCCCTCTGCCCCCGCGGGGGCCCCCCCCACTATCGCAGGGGCCCCCTCAAGGGGGGACCCCCCTCAGCGCCGGCGGAAGGGGCGGCGCTGCCGAGAAGGAGAACCACCCGCCGCTGCCGCCCCTCAGCAGTGGCCGCGGAGACCGGGCCCCCCAAGCGCCGCCGCCCGCGGGAGCCAGGACCCCTCACACACCGTTCGCTCACACACACAAAACCGCCTCCCCGGCAGAGGAAGTCCCGCCCCCCCGCCTAGTAGGCGGGAGACTGGTTGGGCGGCGCAGCTCGAGGGGCGGGGCACGCCGCCACCGCTCCTCCCGCCTATTGGTGAGACGCGCTGCTTGTCTGCCTCCACCGCCCGGCCCCGGCCGGCCTCCGCGTTCGCACGGCAGCCGGAAGGTCGCCGGGAGAGAGGCGCGCGGGAGGGAGGGGGCAGCGCGCCGTTGCCAGGGCACCGCAGTGTGTTCTCCTCCAACCCCCGCGCGTCGGCGCTGACGGGAGTGCGGGTCCAGTTTCCCTTCAGCCACCCTCTCCCCGCCGCCCGTCTTCTTCCCTCAGGTGCTCGGTCCCTGCTCGGTCGCTTCGTCCCGGAGCGGGCGCCCAGCCTTGTCCGGGGTGGGGGGGACGGACGTCCCGGCCCCGCCGGTCTTCACGCCTCCCTCTGCTTCCGAAGAAGCCGCGTAGCGAAACACCAATCTCCAGCCTCCGCCCTCGCCCGCCTCAGCCTCGGGGCCACAGGTTCCTAACGCGGCTGTCTCCAACCCACCACATCTGAACCGGCAGCTCTCCCGTAAGAGCTGAAGGTGCAGCTCTCGCCCAGTCCCTTGTACAAAACTTGTCGACATACTCCAGGTCAATGCCTCACTCCTTGGCTACCTTGTTACCTGATGTAACATAAAGGAGGAGTCCCTCGCCGAAATATATATATATATTTGTGTGTGAGGTGTTTTTTTTTTCTCCTTCCCTAATTACAAGGCAGGAATAATGAGAAGTTTAGACATGGAAAAGCGTTTCCCAAAGCAACCTGTCTTGAAGCTTTGCCTTTCCTTCATCTTAAGAAAGAAAGAAAGAAAAGAAAAGAAAAAAAAATTAAACAAACAAACCCCCCCAAAAAAACCCCAAACCAGACCAAACCAAACCACAAAAAAACCCCACAAAAGGTGGGGAGGAGGGGGGAGGCGTGAGGAAGCAGTGGGGATAAGAAATTCCTATTGATGTGTAGAGAAAAGGTGTTATTTCTAGAAATGCTGTGACCTCTCTGATACCAGACAGCACATGCTATTGTCAAAGGTGCAAAGGGCAGCTGTAAATGGAAAAGGATTTAATCTTCCTGAAGAAAAGACTTTCTGCACAAGCAGAAAAAAGGTTCTGTAAACTAACATTATTTCAAAGTCTGAAATCCTGCATAAGGAACAACGTGTGTTAGCACAGGGGGAACTGGGCTGAATCACACGAAATACCTTTGCAAGAAAGAGACTCCTCAAAGACCTTGGTCATGAGACCAACCTGTTCCACAGTCACACTGACACAGGCATCTTGCAGCCTGTTCTGCCTGCTCCCACAAGAGGACTAGGAAATGTTAATATGTGTATCCTTCAGGTAGTTCTTGCAATACCAAACACGTCTCAGAACAAATCTGGAGGGCAGTCCTAATACTTGTCCTCAACAGTTCTGCCTCTTGCCTTAGCTTTTATTGCTGGTGCCCTCAGGCAATTGCTAATTCCTGTTTGTCCGTGTGACTACTAAAGAACCACAATGCACTCTCCTGGGCACACTGCTCCCAGGAGCCGGTCACTCCAGAGGGAAGGTGTGGGAAACGAACAACTTTATCTACAGACCAAAAAGCAGTTAGCAAAGATATTTTAAAAAAGCAAGACGCCACTACTTATAAAAGCCTCTGGCCAATTTGCCTGGCATCTGCCTGCCTGAAGTAACCCTCCTAGCAAAATCCATACAGATACTCCCTTGGTTTAGGGAGAGGGAAAACAGCAGAAGGCTAGCAGTGATCACTGAGCTCCCAATAGCAAGCTTTCTAGGTTTATCTTAACATCACAAATAAAAATCAAACAGCAGGCTGAGGAAATCTTGCAGAAGGACTATCGACATTTGAGAAACTGAAAACACAAAGGGTAGGGACAGATGAGAATAGCAGCAAACAAGTACGTAAAAGGGAACATGACCATAACAGGAAAAACTTCCTCCTCTCCCTGTGAGCAGGAGATTCTGCAGGTGCTCCCTGGACTCCTCTACGAGAAGCTGGGAGCGGCTGGAGAAACAGGCACCCTCAGTGCCAGAACAGGTTGGTACTTACCCTCAGATTGTGTTTCATCTTTGGCTGCACATTCTCATCCCATGCAAATGGAAAGAAGTTACGTTGTTTTGCAATGCCTGCTAAGAGAAAAAAAAAAAACAAAAAAAACCAAACAACCCACAACAACCTGCTTTTGTCACTATCTGTTTGCTAATTCAATGCTAAGTATTCCCAGCTCAGGCTAACACAGTAACACCTTTTTTTCAGTGAAGAGTGCATGAAGGTGTTCATATAATTGCAGTTTATTTCAGCATATTTATCCTCATGGGAACCTCAAGATTTCACAGTCTGCTAGTCTGGAACTCACTTGCTGTGAAATAAACTGCCTCATAGAGACATTCTTTATTAGGTATCTATCACTAACCTGAGCCAATAATTCTTCGTGGGAGCTGCAATGAAGTGAGAAACAATGTTTCATAAACCCATCAGCACCCAGGCAGCTTTAGTGCCTTTGAAGCTGTAATAGCCTGCCCATCCAAGCCAGCCCTCTAATCAAATTAGGCGAACCTGCACAGGCCTTTAAATCTTAGATGGAGCAGCACTACCCTCTAAAGACAAGCCTGTGAGGTAACTGTCATCTGGAACTTCCTGTTTTAATGGAGCCATTCAAGGTTCTTGTGACAGAAACAATACTTTCCAAAAGGTCTAAGGTGCCAAAGATGTCCTGGGAAGAAGCCTTAATTATTTTTTATACCACCAGTCAGAAACGAGACCATTTCCATTTCCTATGCCTTGGGGGCCAACAGAAACACCATCCTAGCACCTTCCCCTGGACTCTCACTCTCCTCGGTATTTTTCTAGGGTGACACATATTGAACCTGCTAAAATGCTTAATTTGTGAGAGTTTTTAGCACACAATCCCCCTGGGAAGTGTTCCTGCAGCCAAGAATCACAGCACAGTCTTCCTCTAGGAGCCTTACAGATAACTGCTGATGCCCCAAGAGCCTTGCCTTGCTTTCACACATGTTGATTTTTCCCATGTCCCACAGTTTGTCTCCCCTCTGTTTATTTCACTATTTTTCACCCCATGGAGTTAAGTAAAAAGGAGACTTGGAAAGGCTATAACAGAAATGAAGTGGTGACAGTAGAAAGTGCTGAGGGTCCCAATGGTAATCCAGGATAGGGCCATGAGCAATGCCAATAAACTTCCCTTGTCTGGGGCTGAAAGGCTGCTCTCCCCACACAAAGATCAGACATTGAAAAGGGCGATGAGCTGTTAAAACCCTCCATCAAAAACCAAGGTGCAGGAAGGATCTACCTGTGGTTGCTCTCAGGGCAGATAAGCAGATAAAGGGAGAGCGACACCTTCATCCTGCCCTAAGCCAGGCAATAGTTGGGTGATGCTGAGCTCCCCCAAATTGCAGGAGAAGGTGGTTTAGACTAGATGCATGTACAAGCTCAGATTATTTTAACATTTTATCCTTGTGGCTGTAATAGCTCAGCAGGAAACACACAAACTGCCTTTGAGAAAAATCATTTTGTGTTGTTTTGAAGACAAGGCCAATGTCAGG
The DNA here is from genome assembly GCA_024611175.1 of Megaceryle torquata. Classification (NCBI taxonomy): domain Eukaryota; kingdom Metazoa; phylum Chordata; class Aves; order Coraciiformes; family Cerylidae; genus Megaceryle; species Megaceryle torquata. Next base: position 113,844 of record JANIJG010012948.1, on the reverse strand, counting down.
CTCAGGGAATGAAGCATCCCAGGCATGGTGGCTGCTGCCCAGGTGCCAGCTCGCAGAGAGCTGCACCTGCAAGGCTCTGTTCTTGAGAGAACTGTGAAGGGTCACCATCTACGCAGGACAAAATTTCAGCGTTTGGTCAGGGGGTCAAGAGTGCTTGAGAGTACCACCCCAACCCCTCTTCTGAAGTACTCACCCACACAAGAGTGACAGCCATGTACACTCAAAAGCTCCTCTCTATGGAAAGCAGCTGCAGCTTGACCATGAGGCAGTCAGTGAAGCAAAAGATTCTGCACCATCATGTCCTCTGTAATGCTATCAACCTGGGGGATTTTTACTTAGTTGACAATGAAAACAAACTTCTAATCACTTATTTGAGAAAAAGAGAAAGCACGCACCGAAGTAAACACTTTTCCTCCTCTTTCTTTTGGCTAAATTTCTCCTCCCAGACACCCGTCCTCTGGTGTTCTTGGTCTCACCTCCCCTTTGCTGCAGTTCATATGCAGTTTCTCCCTATTCATTCAGTGAGGTGATGGGTGGTGCAGGAGGTCAGGACCAAGCATGTGACTGTTGGTTTTCACTTCTCCATGCTGGGTTTCCTCTGCTCCTCTGTGCTTCCCAGTGCACCCTATCAACAAGGATGGGCCATGGCCCCTATCCCTCGGGGGTGTCCTACCTTGGCATACATCATCCAACGTGGCCATGGTCCCTCCAGGACTGCACCCTTGACACAGAGCAACTCCTTGCACGAACACATCTCCCTCCAGCCTTGTTCACATCTCCTCACATTTCTCCTCCCCTCAAGACTGCTGCTCTTTGTTAAGCTTGTCAGAGCTGAAGTGCTACAGGGCCCTCGGACGAGCTGGTTTTGGGGCATGATGGGTTGTTCCCTATTGGCTGCTTGTGCATGATGGCAGTAAACCGTACAATTTATACCCAAAGGGCAGAGATGGGAGAGCAGCGCTCGATGTGGTGGGAAGCCTGTGATGGGAAACACCAGACCAGGGTAACTAAACTTAGTCTTAAGTAGGGAGAAGGGGAATCAATCATTGGAGCACAACAAGCAGGGACAGCCATTTCTGTATACACAGTTTTCAGAAAACACATTAAAAATTTATTTTAAATATATTATAAAAGGAAGTCCATTTAACTTTAAAAACACTAGGCATTCTATCAGTGATTCCCAATTTATGAAAGCTACTACAGTAAAGTGCTACAAGTCCTTTACGACCTCCAGATATTAGGCTGTTGGTCCTAATATGCACAAAATAAATATACACTGATTCAATAGGCACCATCCAGTTTTACAGATAAAATGCATGCAGTACAAGGAACAGACAAACTTAGACCTTATCACTGAGATCCTGGAGAATGCATTTTGAAACCACTTCCCTTCTCCCCCCTAGAGGCTAAAGCTATTTGTTGTTATTATTATCATAAGTGCAAACATTTCAGTCCAGTAGCTCGATCAGGTTTTATCTTGTCTTGTGGTTGAAGTTTACATTTGCTTGCTCACTAATTGGGATTAGGATTTTTTTTCCCTAGCATTGAAGTAGTAGATTTAAGACCACATAGATCCAGTGGCTTTATATAAAACTTGCAAATCCCTCACATCTGCTGGAATCATTGAAGCCTTCTGGGTCATACAGAAGCATCAAGAAAGCGCAAATGCATTGAATAAAGGAGCATACTCCGCTAGCAGAGAGTCAAAAACTAGACACAGGATTTTTATTAGGATTTCCATAATCTGTTGTTGCCTAGTTTCATACACAGAGCTCCAAGATAAAGCGTGACACTGCAAAGAAGCAATTGGAGCAGGAGGTGAGTTTATTTCAGTTACACTTTAAATTTATAATGTGAATAAATCAGTCTGGTTAATGAAATGAATTGACAACTATGGACTGAATGCTGATGGAAATTTCAGATCTCAGCTTTCCCATTTTCTACACATCTCCCCTCTCCACTTGAATTTGCATCTTGTTTTAAAACAAGCAAATAAAGCAAATAAAGCTAAATCTTACACAGGTTCAGAAATGTCAGCACACAGACCTCCCTTGCTTAAGACCAAGTAGTAGATCACTGGTAGATGGGGAGCAGAACCCAGTCCAGCTGCCCTTTTGCAGTATATCCTGTGAAAGACCTTTTAATCCTACTCCCACAGATTCTTACATTAACCTAAAATTCACTCACCATTTTGGCAACAGTTTGCTAACTAGTTGAGAAGCTTCTCCTCCAAAATTATTGATAAAATGGAAACACTGATCACTGCTTGTCAGATGAGTGACTTAGGCACCACCAGGCTCCTTTGTTGCAAGTGGTTAGAAATACTGCAGGTGAGTGGGAACATGAACTGCAGCAGCTGGGAGTAGATGTGGGATGCAAGGTGCCCCTGAATCCCTTGTGCTAGTGCAGCCAGATTATTCCAGATGTAACTTTAGCAGGGCTCTTTCAACTGAAAACATGACAGGCTGACTGCTAGAGGCTGTCTGTTCTCCACTCAAAACCATTTAAGTGGCTGTCTATATCTTGAAAGACAGTTTAAAGTAAAAGCTTCTCTCTTTTTACCCAGCAGTTACATGATTGCCCAGTATGACCTTTAGGAGATGTCTCTCCTCTCCCCTCAGTGATGTAAAGCCAGCACAGCTACGGTAATGATCCTACAGTAGCCTTGAGAGCGCTGTGCTCTTGCAGTGCTGGTTGCTGGTGGTGCCTGTTTGACTTCCAGTACATTGATGTCTCAGCAGGGAGGAAAGTTTGCTTACTGGAACTCTCCAGTAAAGGAAAGCAAAGCCCTGTGCATAGACTACTGCAAAACAAACCAGGAAGAAAGTTTAAGATGAGAAATTGCTTTCTTGCTACTTCTGTATTACAGATTTGAACACACCCTTTAAGACTTTCCCAGTGATGGAAGGCATTGACTTCTTGAGACATTCTGGCTACACATTTCAAGTGCCTTTGGGATGTCTGGTGATTTCTTATTTGGATACCTAGAAAATAAAATGCCAGCTCTTGCATGTTGGTGAAATGCATGAGCCTTCGCCACAAGGGGAACCAAGACATCCTCTGGTCTAGACGCTTTAATTGTTACAGGGCACCAAGTGGAAGCTGCCATCCTTTCCAAGTCTTCCTATTAGGAGAGACAACCCTCCCACTCCAGAGCCATTAATGATACCAATTTAGAGAGGAAACCCAGGAGCGTCTGAATTACTGTTGTTCACACAAATTTTGCACTTAAAATCAGGCATTTTATAAAACACACACAAATCCTGAAGGAGTCAATCTTTCTCTTACCTCCTTATCTCTCAACCCCTTCCCCTCTCTTGTCCAGCAAGGCACTAGGAAATGGTTCAAGTTTAAGCATTTGCTTTACATTTACACTTAACAAGGCACATCTTTATTTTAATGATGCTGTATTCTCCTTTCAGTAAGGCTCACACACTCTCCTGTTATGGTGTGGAAAAGAAAGTTAATTTCCCAGGCATAAAAAAAAAAAAAAGACATCTTGCACACATCAGAGCCTCAAACCCATTAGTCTGTTTGTAGGCCTTAGAGATTAGCACCAGTAAATATCAACAACAGCTTCAAGACTAAATCAAAGTAGTATTATGTGACATAACACACATCCAGGGATTCCCTGGTTGTCTGGGATTCTGTTACTTAAAAGCAGCAGAATTAATGCAGCCACAGAGAGAGGGGTGTTTGAATACTTTTGGGAGGAAAAAACCAAAAACAAAAACCCACACTTATTTTGCATTAGATAATCACTGGTATTTAATCTCCAGTCTTGACTTGCATGCAGATGTGAAGATTTGCTTATGTATTCATGCTTTAGCGATCTTGCTTACAAATAACCAAAAGTAATTGGAATAATTAACCAGATTGCCCTGCAAAGGCTCAATTAAAGACCTAGATGATGAAATACAGCTTCTATTTCTCAATCAGTGGATGGTTGGCTATATTAAGTCTTCTCATTAGTCAGTAAAGCCTCTAGGGTATTGAAAAGTAAAATTGATGTAAATAAATTAATAGCTCAAAGCCCAGAGAGCCAGACAGAAGCATACGGAATTTGTGAGGCACTTATCACACTCAGATCCCAAACCTTCAGAACACAGATCAGATCAACCATACTAAGGAGGACCCAGTAGGACCACACACACACAAGCTCCAGTTTCCATGTACTGGTGATAAGCTGACAAACAGGAATCGCCTCAAAAATTACCTGATTTTTTTTGGTGCAAACTGTTAAGAGCTGTCCTTTCTCTCCAATTGAAGATCACTAAGTGGTAAAAGACCTGTTTGTTACCGCAGTTTCTCTCTGTAGCAAGCATCCAGCAAGCCAAGCAACCAGGACACTCTCCACAAGGTGAGCTCAAGTACAAAGCAAGCCATGCATTTTAGAAACGGTTTTCTAATGAGAGGATTAGCTTCTAAAACACACAAAGTTGCAAGCTGCAAGCAGAATGACCTACAGTCCATTTATATAACTTGCTGATTGTATCCCAGTTATAAAAAACTAGCACTGCTCATGGACAAACAGCTTCTTGTTCCACAGGTATTAAAACATTCATAATGACATCAAGTCAGGCCACCTAGTGATCCACAGTCAGCACTACCAGACTAATGACAGCATTATTAACAACTTAAAGAAAGCAACAGTCAGACCAAAGCACTTGAAGGGGGCTCTGTCTTCCACAGAAATGAAAAGGGATCCTAATGACAGACATATTGTAGTTACTGAGAATATAAGATGTCAATTTTTTGACATTTGTCTCACTTCCATAGCAATACTGCTGTGAAACTGTCACACAAAGTTAGTCTTTTTCCTTTCCTTTTCCTTTTCTTTTCCTCCCAAAATGTTGGACACCAGCACATGTGGCAAGCTTAGTCCCAGCTGTAATGCAGTGCCCGTGTTTCCCTTGCTTCATAACTGCCCGTGCAAGGTAAGCTGGCAGAAGTGGTCAGACATGGCCTCAGCTGAGAGGATGAGAGGTGGAAATGATTTTGAGCCTCATAGTCAATACATCAGACTTGAGAGGCAGACAGCTGTATCCCAATTTGCTCCCAGGTGACAGACAGAGCACTACATGGCCTCAGACATCTGAAACATGGGCAGTGTTCCTACAACTGGCAACACCAGAAAAGGCTTACGTCTGGAGCTTTGCAGAGGGAGCCAGCCTGCTTGTTCCTTGACACTAGGCACGAATCTCCTTGCCTTCACGTGAGAGAAAGACACTACTGAGCAGAGCTCCAAGGAGGGGAAGTCCATTAACCATGCTTACTGAGAGTCCTGGAAGGGTGCCCTGCTCCTACCTTGTGTGCTTCAGCCCTTTGCTCCCAGAGCTGGCTGCATGCTACCTACCCTTGCAAGATTCCTGCACGGGCAGCTGGACAAACTGCGGAGCTGGGCAATTGCTGGAAAAGGGCTGGTTGTACTGATTTATGCATCATCTTTGAAAGAGGTTAACTGCATCACCATTCACTGCTTTTACTAGAAAATGCTACTGCTGCCTTCAGTATAGGACCGAGTCAGCTGAACTAGGAAATCTGTTATTGCAACAGCATCATTTTAAACTAGGGTGGGGTTTTTTTAAACACTTGCTTCAGATAGACTTGAAACCAGTGGCTCTCCATTCACCCTTTAGGGTAGGCACTTTTTTCCAGCTCCTGGGATGAGACAATTCTTGTTCAGTGTCTGGCAGATCCTGCAAGTAAACCAGAAGGGCAATACCTTGTGCTGCTAACTGACTACACAATGGATAGAGTCCCAGAGAAACGGGCCCATCAATCTCACTTCTCTGCTTACACAAGCAGATTTCCATTTACAGTAAACTGTACAGTGCCATGGATTTTGGGAAAAGAGGAGAGTAACAGCACATTCCCACAATCCTAGAACGCTACTGACCACAGGACTCATCACTGCAATGTACAGACCAGTGAATAAACAGATAAAAAACAACTGCTAATCTCAGTCCTGACTTAATTATCCTGATTTAATCTGCTCACACCAACTGTGAATTAAGTTAGCCTACAAACCTCTAAAGGAAAAATGGAAGTTGCCTTCATGTAGTAGATACAATTCTGAGAAAATCTAAAGATGTCCATGATAAAAAAGATTCTGGGTAAGAGGCAAATTTGGAACCTGATATCCAAAGGCTCTTAGAAAAAATCTTTACCTGCAAGAACTGTGCTTACTTAGAAACCCTCTGCTAATCTTTCACCTTGAAGATTCAACAGTGAGTGACAAACTGACTACAAAGTGAATGGACCAGAAACTCAGATTCCTCATTGCTAATAACTACAGCAATATTCCCAACACTTGGCTGCACTTCCACTAGTGCTCATTCCTTTATCAGAGCTATGATTTGGGAAGTAATAATACTCAACCTGTTTGAAATATATTTTAGTTTAGGGCAAAAAAAGAAATATTCAGTTTGTTTTACATTTTGATGGACTTTTTTTTTTTTTTGATCAGAGGATTAAATCTTGTGTTCAAGATTTTACTTATATGGACTTTGGAAGATAAAGCACCTATGTGGGAATGCCTCAGCAGGTGGCATAGCAGCTATAGAAAGTCCTGGATAATAAAACCATTTAACATCAGACCCAGGTGGGAAACAAGAGAGTGGAGAAGAATTAAAACAACAACAAAAAAAAACCCAACGCAAATCAAAACAAAACAAAACAAAAGGCAGTTTGAATCACATTCAGACTTCTCTAAAAAACAGAGTTTCTGTTCCAGTCTCAGCACAGAAGTGGCTCTGGCAAAGCCTTTAAAATTCCACCATCCCCAGAAGAGAAGGATGCAGCATCTTCACAATAAAGACTGGCCTGCTAGTTAACCTTCTCCTGAGATTCTCCCTTTTACCTTCATTAACTGTTTAAAAAAAAGTATTATTAAAAAAATTTTTTGTAACCCTCCCCAGTAAAAACTATAATTGTAAAATATATATATTTTTTCTCAGTCTTTCAAAGATCAAAATTTCTGTTAAATTTTTCCAAGACAGTTGAGTTTGTATGTTCAAATATCCACTGCTGAGATGGAGATGAAGGATTGCAGCTATTCATAAAGATCTTTCGGTCACTCTCACTGCAGTCCATACAGCTGCTGCTCACTGGATGGTAGAGGGTCTTGTCCTGGAGAAGAGAAATTTGACATCAGGTTGCTAAGCAGAGAAGCAAAGCTCTTCTGAAGCCAACAGAAAGAAATCTTAAAATACAAAGACAAGCTGTTTTGTCACTTGGATGTATCTGAAGAAGCTGTTCAACACTTAAGCAGCTGGCATGTGTCTGGGTCCATTCCCATTCCTTGCAACAGTGTCCAGCCCAATCCTCACATCTGCACTGGGAAGCTCAAAAGCTCTGCCTGAAGCCAGGCTCTCCAGCCTACAGGCTCACATCTTGCTGCAGTCACTCCACAGCATGGTGCCTGCAGACTGCAAGGAATGCAAGGACTAGGACAGGACATTTAGTCAAGAATTTCCTTATCTGTTGCCCTCAAAAGCATTGCTTAGTAGGAGGGTGAATAAATCCTTATCTACTTTTGGCATTTCTTCTAGTACTCAGAACAAACCAATAAACACAGCGCATCTCTCTGCAGACGGGTTTTGCAAAGGTGTTGCATTACCTCAGTGTCAGCTGTGGACAGGACTGGAAAGAGTTCTTGTGCTTAGCAAGCCCTGGAGAAGCAGACCCCACCATTTCTAACCAGTGGAAGAGGGGAGTCACCTCTTTCTCACTGAGAGAATTAATGGCACAATGACAACAGATTGCCTGCAGACTCTCTTATCACAGCCATGGGAACAGAGGAATAAACCACAAAGGGTGGCATTTTAAGGAAAGGTAAGTGCCTACAGACCACTTGACACCTTAAATGAGCATATGTATAAGCATGTGCATGCACAGACTCACTTTTCGGTATCTCCAGAGCTGGTTCCCCTTCATTCCATGACAGTCATAGAGGGTCACAGGGCTGCTATGGGATATGGCATCGAAACAAAACTTCTTGGTATGCTGAGGATCCCCAGGACGGATGTCTTCTCTCCAGCTGAATGTGAATACCTGCCAGGACAAACAGGACCCTCAGCATGACCGGTATTGGGCATGGTGCTTTCACCAGCAGAATGGCGTTTCTTTCTTTGCCCACAGGGTGGGGATGGCTTCAGGAAAGTTCAGTATTTTCTAGAGGAAAACTACTTCCACCTCTAGGGACAGGGACTGATGTCTAGGGGAGTCTGTAACAGCCACCCTGCAGACTGCCACACAGCATGCTAAATGAGACTGTGCTGCTGCAAACAGCCATGCTCGTTAGCTTGGGTACTAATAGCAGCCTTGAATGTCTCTGCAATGCAGACATACATCATGGATTAAGTGAGCAGCTGACCAATTACAGCACTTTGCAGCTAGGAAAAAAGGCAGAGAGCTACAGGAGCTCTGAGTTAACACTGTCAGTAAACACCCGAGTCTGCACAGGGAGCCTGCAGTCACCTTGAGAAGAGTCTGGGACAAGGGACCAGGAGCCCACAGCTCCCCACTCCACTCCACAGGAGTGTCAGAAGGATGAACACTATAGCAATGCTTCCTGGAGCTCTCTTCTACTGACCCTGCAATGACCTCTCAGCACTTCCAGGTGAAATGTAAGGAGGGATACTACAGAAAATAAAAGGCTTTAGCTCTAGTTGCTAGGCACAGACTATGCCTGTCAACATTGTGGCCTTGGTGAAAGCTGCCAGATGCTAGCACGTGTGCCTTGGAAAAACCCTGAGCCTGAGGGTTGGACCATGGGAAAAAGTCAGTGAAGTACCACCACATGCATGCTCTGCTCCTTGCCCTGCCCCTGTGGCATTTGCTTTAGGCTACAGCTTGAGACAGAAGTCATGTCAAGCTGCATCTTCAGTTTGATGATCATATCTTGGCTTATGTTTTAAGTACTGTAGGACTGAATCCCAGAAAATATAAACTTGTTTAAAGGCAGGTACTGCTGATGAGCTTTTTATTTCTCCTTTGACAAGGACAGCATCTCTGGCAAGGGTCTAAGTATCCTCTGTGACCAGCACTAGCCAATGTGGTTCTGCAGGGCTACTAGCCAGCACACATCCCTCTCAGCCCCTGAGGGGAAGGGCTGTTCTGGGGACTCCTTTTGGAGCCAGGTGGAGGAATGGTCCTCTCTTCAGAGAGATCTCAATGGGGCAGGAAGATAGACGAGTAACGAGCGGGGTGCTATTATATGAAGCAATGTGGCAGAGAACCTTTGCACAAAGAAGATGCTTTGTTCCTGTTTCTTTCTAAACCTCTCTTGGGAGAGAGGTTACCACCATTATTTAGGCTCAGTACTACACAGAAGTTCAAAACACATTCTCCTCCTAAACATAAGTCAACACTAATTGTTCAAGATCCTCCTGACACAACAGAAGCTTAGTTTTGGACTGTGCCTGAGTAAATTGGTTTTGTTTCTAGTTTTCATGCATCAAAATTGATATGTAACAACCCTCTGTCTCCTACTACAGAAACCATTCCCCTGAAGAGTTATGCACAGCTCTGTAATAGAAGCATTGTTTTCTTGATCTTTTCTCAGCTCAGCTGCTACAGTTTAGACAAACTAATATTTTCCTCCCTTCTGTTACAATAAAGCTGTCATTTCTGGCACCTTATATGTTGAGAAGGTGAATCTATAGCCTGGCCAGTTTCATCTCTCTTCAGCAGTGGGTGGGTGTTTATAATGCATTTGCCTCCTGTCAGGGGGATGATAGTAAGTTGTTATTGAATGCTCCTGCACATTCATTAATATGCATGATGCTCTTCTATCACTTCTTTCAGCACAACCTTTGAAGTTAATATTCACTCTGTTACATATTACAGCTGCTTTGTTACTGGTTTATTATTTTGGCATATTGTTTTCTTGTGCTTTCTTTTGTTCACTCTGAAAACTTCAAAGTGGAGGTAAAAGCTCTGCACAAAGCCTGCCAGGCTCCAGTCTCTGCCATAAGCACAAGCCACATCCTGCTACAAGCCCATCAAGTATAATTAGCATGTGAGCCTTGGGGTGCACAGCACCCTCTGTTCACCTGACCAAGTTCTGCAATGGCCTTCTTTCTCAAACTTCTGTTCTTACAACTTCTCCCTCCCCCAAATTGTTTAGGGGCTGATGATTTATCAGAGGGACTGTTACCTGCACGTTGTTCCATGCTGCCTCTCCTCTGTCCTTCACACAGCTTTCCAGCCTCAGTGGGGATCCCAGGGCTCCATGCTTAGTATCCACACACAGTCCAGTTCCTATGTTGCGTATCTGAAAGAGAAAATTAGTCACTGAATCTCCTACTCTTCCCAAGTGACAGGAAAGAAGTCTTAAACTGCCTCAAATAGTGGCAGTATTTGTACGAAGACAGTTTTAAGATTCCTCACTTAACTATGTATCTGAGCTGGCAGATAACATCTAGAAGAAAGCACAGGAACTGAAAATGGGACCCATTACTGGCTCCACAATAACCTCCAGGACACACCAAAACCTATAAGCTACAGAACCCATTATGTTCTTGTAACAACCCATGACTTCCCTCCTGAGGTGATTATTTTCCCATAACACAGCTGACCTCCAAAACCAGGGATGGTTTTCCTGGCTTTCAGAAGGGAAAACTAAGGAGCAGAGTAGCTCAGCACGGTTGTACAGCTCTTTGGAAATACAAGATTTCTAAGATTGCTCAGCTGTTTCCTCTCTCTAGTCCTCTCTGTTGGCATGTTCCACATTCTGCTAAATAAGCATCATGCAGAACAAGCCAAGTCTCTGTTCTCTTTGAAGCTGTGCACTAATAGAAACGGCTGCCTAACTGCCTTCTCTGATCAGGCCAGCACAATGGTACAGGAGTTCTGGTCTTTGAAATATATCAAGCAGGATCTTTAAATGCTCACTTGACACCTTCCTCACAAAGAGGTACTGGAGCACACAGGTAAGGCAGCTTTTAAAAAAACAAACTTCTCTGCAGACTGCAGAACTCAAACTTGCCTCTCCCCAAGCAGCTGCTGGAGGCTCCACTGGTGGGTAAAACTTTGGCAAGTCCCACGCGACCTCATTCATGAACCACTTGAAACTTTTGCAGTTGAGGTTGTTGCGAAGTTCCTTCTGAGCCGTGACATCCCCTGCTGACAGATGCCGGTACTCTGGTCTACGCTGGTATATGTACTCTGCATATTCATCCATCCACACTTCAGCCACCCTCTTCAGGTTCTGTGTGGGTGAGAATGAGAGAGAAAACCACCTGAGAATACGCTGCACAAACTACTGACATGAGAATTCAGAACATCTCTTGTGTTTTGGCTCAAAGGATTTTCATTCACATCCAGTCTTTCTCTTCAGCTTCAGGACAATGATTATTTTCATCATTCTCTAGTTCCAAGAGACTTTTAGAAAGATATTTTCAGTTGCGGTCAAAACAGAATCCTGGCATTTGGCCATTATACCTCATTTCTTGTGGCTAAGAAAAACAACATTAATCAAAAATTGGTTTTTTTTCCTTTTCTCTTTTATTTTTCTGCAAAGAAGCTAGTCATAAAATGATGCCAGTAAATACTGCTGGACATTCAAAGGTTCCTGACAAAAAGCAGCACAGCTTTCTTTAATCCTTCTTATTGCATCTTTTATATCCATCTAGAAATGGGATTTGTAGTGCTCTCCTCTGGAAAGCTTCAGTTCACAATGTTCTTTCTTACCACTATTTTTCTACTTTCTTGGGTAAAAAGCTGTTTAAAGAAAAACTGTGATACTGCAGAAATATGGAACTTTCAGGTGATGACCCTTCAGAACAGAAGCTGAGAGTTTACTTGCTGGCAGCAGTATATTTCACATATCACTGTAAAGCTTAATCCACTGCAATTCCAAGACAGCAACAAACACCACCCTCTCAAGATACCCGCCCTGCTGTTTGTCACAACACACTCAAGGGACTGTTGGACTATTCTCTGGCAGTATCAGGTACATTCTTGGTGCCACACAGTAATTTGCCATGAGCACTCATGACTTCAGTGACCCAGCAGCGCTGCCCGCCCTGCATGAAGATGGTCAGCCCAGCAGTGGTCATTTCCTACCAAAAAACGTTAGGCCATTAAGAATGAGCAGCATTCTGACCCTGCCCCAAATGTAGCCTGCACACAACGAGAGCTGTTGTTCCTTTCAAGGTGACTGTACAATCTTAGATGCCAAGTAACAGCCTTCCCTACACCTGCCTGACATCGCCTTCAAGCACTGTGAGAGTACAAGAGCCAGATACTGAATCCAAAGAAATACAGCTCTGTCCTGAAGAGATGGCACCAACAGGAGAGCACCCTATTGCTATGACAGATCATTGCCAGGCTGAGTAATAAATCCAAATCTATAACTAGGTCAATACTATTAAACTGGGAAACATTTAAAAATGTGCAAAGCCATGAAACTGCAGAACACCAGGGTACCTTTTTGTGTTCTTTAGTTTTGCAGTCTTCCTATTCCTATGATTTTTTTCTCCCACCAGAGGGCAATGCAATCCCTTCTCAATTTGGAAATTAACTGGAGAAACCTAGTACACACAGGCAAAAGCTCCTTCCTCTTTGGGCTACACTGGATTAAGAAGTAAGATGGCACAGAATATTCCATTGTGGAAAAAATTATAGCTTGCTCATTCACTGGTCTGTAAAGCTTGAAGTTGAGAAGTCTTTCAATCACCAAAACATGCTGAAGCCTGCTGCTCTTGGAGACCACAGCTATAAAATGACTGAAGTATTATACAAATAAAGCCATATCTTGTTTTTATTGGTGATTCCACAGTCAGAGCCTGATTGCAAAGTCCCTTCCCAACACCTCTCAATGGCTGATGTCCACAGTCTGGCAGCTGTCCACACACGAGTCAGCAGCTACCCTGGGCTCTCTTCCCTTCATGCTACACATAAAACCACTGCGAAACTGCTCCATTTGACTACTGTACAAGTACAATTTATGGACTACAAAGCCTACATTTGCCTCTTATTCTGAGCTGAGAGGAGACAACAGCATAGTCACATTGCAGCCAGTCAGCCACTGTAGGGAATGCCATTGCCACTTACTCTTGCCAGGCTGACTCCTGTTGGAACCTTGTATGGAACATATTTTCTGTAGATATGACCAACTCTAGAGCAAGGGATGTCCTCCATGCGACCCCCACACATCCATACCTGTGGAACAGCAGAGATACAGATTCACTCTTGGTTACAATGAGAAAAATGAAGAAGAAAAAATATATACTTTAAAGCCATGAAGAAGCTTAACCCAGATTTTTTACTTTAGAGTCTCTCCCAGACACCCTCCCCTCCCTGCCTTAGTCTCCAATCCTATAACTACCTGTTTAGAGCCATGCAGCAAGCTTTGATTTAGCACAAGTGCTATCAAGCCCAATGGCTAAACAGTTCAATTTTGCATTCTTTAGAAAAAAGTACAGGAAAAAAACCCCTCCAAACACCCAGAGAACAGCACACAGCACATATTAACTTGATCTATGTTATTACAGTAACCCAGATAGTTATACTGGACTGCCACGTGAGACCTAGGTGTAGGTTGTGTATTGCTGTTACAAAAGGAAGGCCATCTCTGTAGTACAGGTCTTGTGTTAGGCAAAACATTCCAGGGAATTCATAAGCTTGTTCAAGTGCCAGAAACCATAAGAAACTGCTACTTTCTCCCGTGGTTATCACTGCTTTCATATGGTTTCACTGCTGACATGCACTTGTTGCTTTTATAGCCTTACAATTAAGTAAAAAATAAGTTGGTGTACAAAAGCCCTCAGAAAGTGGAACATGCTGCTAGTTGAAGAACACTACACTGATGCTTGGTTAATGCCTAGATAAGGGCAGAAGTTTCTTTTCCCACTTGGGAAGTTCTATTGTGTGCAAACACTCTGCAACAACTTGCTTTTATTCCTTATTTATAGCATAGATGTAATATTTTTGCCCAAGTGAAACCAAATGAGATGCTTTCTGAACCAGCCAGTCTATTTCATTAGGTTTAGGAAATACATACACATGTGCTTCCCAGGGACATGTAATCAATACTTAAAGTATCCTTCAGTATCCAGAACAGAGGACTTTCTGAATTCTTGAAGCATGACACTGTCTTGCCCTTCATTTTGCCTCCAGACCTTATGTGAATGCCCCAAAGGCAGCAGTATTTAAGATGGTCTGCTCATGCTACAGGCTGATGCGGTGTTCCTGATCTCTCCATTCACTGTGGCTAACTCGAGCCACCGCAGTTGACTGTACAATGAGCTTAGTCAACAGCTTAATGCAGAGCGGGCAATTCCATTAATATTCTGCAGTGACAATATTAAATACTTAGCTCGGAAGAGAAATATTTGGCCAAGGCTGCTGCATAATTATTAGCTCTGACACTAAAGTCCTCTGGAGTTTCAGCTCTGTCTACTGGCCCTAATAATTACAGTAATTTGCTGACTGCATATAACTTAATGGAGGTTGGTTGCTCTCAAAGAGGAATATTTTTCACAGGCAACTTCCAAAGTTCAAGGTACTGAATTAATGTCATTATGGTGAGAGACAAGAAGAAAGTTGACAAACACTCCTACAGAATTTCATTCCTTTTGTCCCTGCTGTGTCTTGAGAGGCTGGTACAGAAGAGACAAAGATGAAAAAGGAAATGATCACTCAGCTTCTGTGAAGTTTCTAGTGGAATTAGAAATGCTTCTTATTCCATAGCTGCTGTGGGTTTGTTTGTTTGTTTGTTTTTTTTCTGCGGAGGGCTACAGTGTGATTTGTCTGCTAGGAAATTAACAGGTATGCTGAGAAAACAAGAATTTTGGGATGTTTTGTATTTCTACAACAGAAATGGTTTGTGCAAGGCTGTAGGATCTAGAAACTATAAAAAGCTGCAGGAAGAGCTGAAGAAGCCTACAGCTCAGCTGCACAGACACACTCTCCTCAACCACCTGTATTTCCTACCCTGCATCACAAAAACCCTGTCAGTTAACAAGCAGATGAACTTCAGTGCAACACAAGCCTAATGAAAACACCAACTTATTATCCTTGCTGCTTGCCCACAGGGTGCCTCACCCTTCTAATCTCTAAGGAAAGGCTTTCAGTCAGGCCACTGTGAGCACACATCTCCTCTGAAAACACCACTTCTGTAAGTAAGGTGAGAAACAGACCCCTGCAGTCAACATGTAGCTGGCCTTGTGCTGCACATCTTGTGAAGCAGTAACATGGACAGCACTAACCTACCGAGGGGTATATTGGAGAGGCAGGGGGTACAGGAAGCTAGACTGAACTGGTGATATATTAGGCTAAGAACTCTAAACTGGTACAAGACTCCAGGCACAGAACATGACATAACGTGTAATGTAATGACACGGTAAGAAAAGCTACTTAACTGCATTACTGAACAAGTAAAATCCAAGATCTTTTCCTAATCATGCCTTAAAATATTTACTCCCAAGCGATGCTGCAATTACCAGTGCTGCAGAGAGGCAATGGAAATCTAATTCCTGCTAGCAGAGCTCAGTGACCCTTTCAAAGTACTTTGCCAACTCAGTGCCTTTTTAGCATTGTCTCATGCTGCAAGTGACAGTGTGGCACTTGCAGTACAAATCTAATTTTAAAAGCATGCTTTCCATTCATTCATTGCTGCTTTGATTTATTTTATTAGTGAGCTTCTTTGTGTGGTGACAGAACTCATTACAACCTCCATAAAGACAATTACCAGTCCTTATCTATAAAACTGGAAGAAGGGGGAGAGGGAAAGAGCGTGACGTGCATTGGTAAAACACAGCTAACAAAAGCATTAGAAAGCGAGATAAAGGTCAGGGGAATCACATCCAGGGGTCTGTCAAAGAATAACTGCAAGGGAAGCAAACCCAAAATAGCTACGTGCTAGCTGAAAGAACGCTTCCACACAGTTAGTGATAGTTGGTTGTTTTTAACCAAGGGTACATGACAGACCAGAACTTATACTGCTAAAAATACAGTGCTGTCAAACTGCTGAAACAGCGTTGTTCTGTGGGGCAGCACCCTGCGCCTTCACGGTAACACTTCCTTTCTCTTACTGTGCTCTCCTGTGGCCAGGGGAGCCAGCTTCTTCTTGTTGATGTTGTTTTACAGAAGGGTCAGATGGTGCCTCACCTCCCTGGCTGACATAACAGTAAAACATCAGAGCCTGAACTTGACTTGCTTAATTTCAGTCAACCATTTACTAGAACTCCATAAGAACAAGAATTAAAGCTGGTCAGGCAGGCAGTGCTTTATACAATAATCTAATCAGATTTCATAAGGAGAGAACAGGAAATTTCTCTTCCTCCTCGGGCACAGTTTTACTCATCTACTTTTTGAGCTAGGAATCTAGCAGCTGACAGGTCCCTTAGAATGCCAAAGGAAAACCTGACTACACTGAGGTTGATGGGCATGCTGCAACAGATTTTTCTAAGGCCACAATCTCACCCTAATAATAAAACCATATACAAGGGAAGTAAAATAACACCACTGGTGATATTACTTCCATCTTCTCAGTGGCCTGTAGAGCTGTAACTCCATATTCATAAAGCAACTCAAGCGCCTTTGACTCAGCTAGGGTGCTATGAAAGAACAAGATAATATGCCACCTATTCTCTACATGGGAATGTTATGCTGATCCAATTCCCCTTCTGCTATTTCAGAAAACAATGTCACAGAAGACAGCTGAACCTCTCCTCTCAAACAAACAATACAATACCGCAGTTGGTGTGTGAACACAAATTATCTGGGTATACAAGGTTTATGGTTTCCAAAGACTGCACCATGATGAGATAACGCATCCCAAGAGAGGGGAAGAATACAAAGGACAGTCAAGCCTTGAAAAGAAAGCTGCTTCTGCAAGCCACAACCGAAATAAAGACCATGGAATGGACCACTGCAGAGAAGCTGGGTGGTTGTCTGAGCGCCTGCTGAAAGGTGAGAAGAAAAGGAGAGTGGATAAGTCAAGGGGGTTCTCTGCATAACAAGGCAGGTGAGAGGATGAAAGAAAGGGCAACCAATAATTCAGGAAAATGGTAATCCTCTGTATTGTAAGCATCAGCTGCTGTTGCAGCTGGGACTTACTGCTCTATAAAAGATTAAGGGAGCTCAAAAGGCACAGGGATCTATGTGTTTGCACAATGCCTTTTCTCACACAACACACACCAGCATGGCCCCTCCTCACCGTCTGGAGCATTTTAGAGTAATGTCAGTGCTTTCCAATAACCACATTTCAGAGAGTGGCGGGGTCCACTTCCCTGCTGCTGCTCAGTGGGAGGCTACTCTGGAACCGGAACCAAGCACATAACATTAACAGAGGCCAAAACTTCCAAGTCAGTGGTCTGAAACTGATCTCTGCATCATCAGATAGGAAGGAAGAAAGAAGCCACGCTGTACTATAGCTCAGAGCCTTAGAATTAAGCAGCACGTGTTGGCTTAAAAAAACCAACAAAACCACATACAAAAAAAAAGCAGAATGCCCAGCCTGTTTCAGTGGGGGCAAACGTGAGCTGCTGGAAACTGGTGTGAGTATGTGCCTGGAATACGCAGTGGAGGCTCACAATCGGCACTGACTTCAGCGACACAATTAGGAATGCTGTCAGAAGTGATCCCATGGCAGCTGCACCCTAACTGCACCTGCCGGGAGACAGTGGCAAAATGTGAATCAGAAATGTGCTGCTGACATGGGGCAAAGGAGATGCACGCATTAGGTCTGCAAACAGAAGCTATGAGGAACTTGAATTTGTTGGAAAACATGCAACATGTTTTATGCTATGGAAAGCAGGAGGAGCGATCCATGTTGATGCTTTGGGAAAGGGATCTGGGAAGATGTTCATTGTTCTTTTCAGGTCAACTGTTGATATGGCTTGTTTGCACCAAGCCCTGTTTGAATTTTATGAAGGTTTTAAATCTCTAAAATACAAGATAAACATTTCTAAAACCGAAATGATCTATCACCTAATGAGGGACATTCCAGAATCTCATTCTTTGTCTTGAAGTACAGTGTACAATTACAAGGATTGAGAACCACATCACCCAAGAGCTGAGGTAAAAAGTACATCTATATTTAAGCATATACAAGTCAGAGACATCACTTTTTTCTCTTCTGTTTCCCCATATCCAAAAAAATGAGAGACTATTTATAAAGAGAGCCATGAAGCAGTTTTGTGAACATTATGTAAGGCAAACAGAACAGAAGCCACAAAAATACTGGAAAAGAGGCAACATGATCTCAAATAAAACTGAGAGTAGATAAGTGCTGCACAAAGTAGAATTTGCAGAAAGGAACAGTTTAAATGCTTCATATATAGAGCTCTGAATTAAATACATTAATCTAAAAGAAAATGAAGCAGTTATGTAGGCAGCAGAATGCAGGTATTTGTTGAGTATGCAGGAGCATTCAGAAAATTAGAGCTATTAAGTTGTGTTTAGAAGAGGAAAGACACACTGTCACTTTAGGTAAGGCATTCAATTTTGTACACGTCATTGTAGAAAGATACAAAAGTCCGGGAAGAACTGTAAGAGAGGAAGTGATTCCCAAAATGAAAAACGCAAAAGCCCTCAATTAAGTCCAGAGAAACTACGGCCGTAGGGGTGGCAGAAAGGAAAGGCAACAAGTGCCAGGCAGAAGGAGCTGTGCACGCTTGTTTACCCAAAACACAAGAACGCACTCAGAAGTCAGCATCTGGTCATCCACTGAGATTGAGGAGAAGGGTTCTTACATCACACATCTGCAGAGCAATTTGTCAGGAGCATTCTACAGTGCTCATGAAAAAATGAAGCTCGTTTGAACAAATGTAATGCCTGCAGCTAAAATTCAAGATGACCATCCTCCTCTTGCAGTGCAGGATGATGTGAAATAGGAAGACTACAGACCTACAGAAGTACTAGATTATAGGCACTGAGCTATTCTGGATGTACACAGCTCAAAAGGAGGAAGAAGCACATGTTTTCTGTTTGAATATGGAACGGATAGATTGATTCCAGTTCTAATCTAGAAATTTCTGTTTTAAGAGATTGAGAAGACCCAGAAAACTACAAACCAGCAGTTTGGGTTAGAAAGTTTGTTTCTAATTTAAAGTTCAGCTACATTTTTTTGTCCCTTCAGTATGCTGTGTCTTCTAGGGATGTTTGGTGTACACATTTCATACAAGGAGCAAGGCTTCCATAGAGTTTGATCCATCCTCTGGCTACATGTTTTCTGAGGTGCTAAACTCTGATGGCTTTCCCCGTTGGCTTGCCTTCAGCTTGGAAGTTCCTTCTCAGAAGGAAGCAGAGCCAGCTGATGACAGAAATACATATTATCTCAACACTGAAAAGCAAGAGGCTCCTAAATAAACTTGTTTATTTCCTGTCTCCCAGCAACCTGGATTTTAAAATAAAGGAAAAAAACCTGTAAAGCACAGGTCATACATGGTCAAAAAAGAATATACTTAAGAAAAAATCCCATAAAAAAAAAAAAAAAAAAAAAAATCTACTGGAGAGGCTTGAGACAGCCAGATCTGATAAAATGGGTCAAAAACCAGCAGTACAAAAGAGTACCTGCACCCACAATTCCCAGGCACAGGAATGGATACTTTGTTAAAGCCAGGCTGTAAATTTGGCACACTTGGAATCTCAATTCCCATTAGATGATAAATAATGTGAAAGCAGGTACCCCATATCTAAACCCAGAGCTTTAAATTATTTGACAGTGCCCCTTTAACTACAAAACCTCAGTGTGCTTCTAAAGGTAAAAACGTAGCTCTGAGCTTGCCAGGAAATATCATAGCTTCATAAATTCTGTGAACAAACCTTCTATTCTTGCAATTCTAGCAGAATTATTAAATCTATCAGCCACAGATGAATGTATCAATTTATCTTAATTTCTGAAAATACACTGAGCCTCTTTCAGTTAAAACTTCATTTTTCTCTTGCACAATGAAAGAAAAAAGGGGTCTTTGCAAAGATTAATTAAAGCAAATTTATCCCTCCATAAATTATCATCTCTGGACTGAAATAAAACACACTGTTTCAGAGAGGATAAGCAAACAGATGAATGAAACAATCTTATTTCCTGCAGATCAAGCAGCGTGACTGTCTGCTGGGGCATCAGAGATAAAGGGCTTGGCCAGCCACTGTCAACACTCTTGGAAAACAGCATTTTCAAAAAGGGTCAAGGAGTAGAGGCTGAATGCTGCCCCTGCCCCTCCTGAAAAGAATGACACGGTTATACAGTTTCATTACGTGTAACACAAAGAAGAAATTGCTCTAACTGTAGTGACATCTCCAAAGAGATGCCCCCAATGCACCCTTCCTGCTACCACTAGAGGACAAGGGACTTCCAATGTGATTTTAATACTTTTAAAATTTTTTTTTTTGGTGACCAAACAATGGAAGAAAAGACATTGTCTTGAAAACAATGCCTTTTATTCCATTGTTTTTGATAGGTGATATGTACAGTAATATGGCTTGATGAATATAATCTGATATGCCTTTGAATTTCACAGAGGCACGGAGATTTAGGAATCTGTTTTGTATGAGATCAGCCATGACTTTTTGTCAGGGGAGACATAAGCTGCTGAAGCTAAACTCTGCACTAAGTCACCATCTTCTAGCCCTGTGCTGAGGTCAATTAGCTTCGTTCAGTGGCATCCAGAGACCTATAAGACTATATATTCAACCTCTGAAAAAGAAACCACGGGGTGGCCTAAACAGAACACAACGTAGAAATCTTTACTCAATTAGCTCCAGGCTATGGAAGGGGTTCCCAACACTGAAGAGGAGACCAGCCACCTGCCTTCAGTGGTCTGGAACCTTTCAGTGGGCTTCCTAGAATGGATTTCAGAGTGCCATATTACAAGATAACCCAGGTACTAGAGGTCTTCATGAGTCACAGTAACTCATTACTATTAGTGTGCATTTTTGGTCAGCTGTCTAAATCTTATTTTAAAGCTCTCAACTGAACAGCTTGGTCAATCAGTAAATAACAGAACTGTCCCCAAGCCAGGCAGATAATGATCTGAAGTTATTGCCAGCAACACTGTTATTATTCCAATTGTTTAGGATTTCTTACAGGGTAATTAATAGTCTCAGTTCCTTGCAGCCAGGAGTCAGATGGATTGGCTATAGACAGTAAGTTACTGTAATCTCTGGGAACTCAAGCTCAGGATTGAGGTACTCAAACACAAAGCAGACTGATTCTGCTTTCCCTCAAGAAGGACAGTATTTCATCATCTAGCCAGGTTGAGTACTGAGAAGCCTCAGAGAGAGCTCTACACAAACTGACTTAACACTTGCTGGGAAAAGCACATACATCTGAAGCTGTGACCACAGAACAGGGGACACCCCAGCTGATCATGATCCAAAACTGAGCCTCACAAGTGACTGGTCACTTAAATTATTGCTGTTTCTTCTGTGTACTATCTTACTACTTCCAGTTCTTTCACCTTTAGTCACACGCAAAAGCAAGGGCAAGAAAGTTCATTCGCATTCTGCACCTCAGAATAATTCTTACTTTTCAAAACAAAAGTAATTTCCAGAGAACATAGCTCACCTTAAAGGATATTTCATACTGCTCTCCTCCCCATATCTCCAGACCTGCATCATACCCTCCCAGCTCCCAGAACCACTTTCTATCGACTGCAAACAGTCCTCCAGCCATTACAGGAGACCTTAAGGAAAAACCAGACTCCATATTACAAACACATTCAAAGATACAGATCTCTAGCTAAATAGTTAAAAAAAACCCCAAAACCAAAAAGCAAAGCAAGATTTGACAGTCTTTTCACCACCCAGTGCTCCTGGTGCCTTTACAGCCCTGTTGGAGCATCAGACAGCTGTTTTTGCATTACTTACTAATTTCTCAGTTGCAAATGAGGAGGACCAGACTAGGCTCCCTTCAGAACCCATCAATGCCTCTCCTCCCAATAGGTGAAAGGGTTCAGCGTTAAGTTGCAGGACATAACCTCTCCCAGAGATACCCATATGCTGCACATGTGGTGCTCTGTCTCAGCAGTACCATGAAGTCATTGAACTTGACCTCAAAAAGTGTTTTGTTTAGTTGTTTTTCTGTGGGTTTTTTTTTTTTTGTTTTTCTTTTTTGTGTGTGTGTATTTATTTTTTTTTTAACAATGCAGAAGTATAAAGGACAGCAGAACTGTCTCAATGTTGGCAAGCACAGCAACAGCAGAACATAACTTGAACACAGATTTACTTCTGCAATGCACTGCAATCATCAAAATTGCTGTAATTATTCTGCTAGGTTTTCTTCTTCCTCCACCTGGGAATGACATATAAGCCACTATTGGTTTGTTGTTCTTGGCAGAGCACTAGGGATACTAAGTTACAGTGGAAAGATCTCCATAATAAATGACCACATTAAATGTTACATATTATGGTTTTAAATGAAATGTTAACTTCTGCGGGAATTAAGGTTGCAAAAAATAGCAGTGAAAAGGAGAGTGTTCACAGCTACTACACAATGCATTTCTTTTAAACCAGCAAAGCAAACAGCTGCCAAAAAGCAAGTAGCTTAACACCAGCTTCTGACTTTTACTGCACTGAGGTGTAAATCAACCCTGTAACAGTGTGTTATTTTGTTAGCCAGCTCTTAGCACACTGCATTTCAGTAACTTACTCAAAGGGATCACTGGGATCAAGTTTCTGTAACTCAGGAGGAATAGGGATCCTCTTGTAATACATCTCCCAGTCAAATGCACCTCGCATTGCATCTCCAGCCTGAGTTTCATATCCAAAGTGGTCATGATCAATAACATCAATCATAGGGCAAACGATAGTCTTGCGGTTTCGGGCAATGCGATCTGAAGATTGGAGAGACATGTTAGAAAACCTGCACCAGCTGGTTCCTTTAACCATGAAATTACAGAAAAGAGCATCAAAATACATAGTTGTCCAAGAATGACATAGCTTTCTTCCCATTCATTCTCTTTCGGGCAGATGCTCAAATTTATATCAATTTATCTGGTATTTCTGCAATAATTAAGATATTCAAGCTCCAACTATTGAGATAAAACCCCCAGGCACTCATGCTACAGTGATCATCACCCAGAAGCAGAACACAAAGACATAGCCACACTACCACAGATGCCTAAACTGCCAGGTGAAAACCAGACACTCTTGTACTTCATGAACAGTCTTAATTCTGATGAGTGACCAGAATGTAAACCCTTCCTGCACTGATTCAAAGCCAGGACGATAATACATTGTACCACCCAGCTTTAATTGCTATGCCAGAACCTGGCAGGAAGCAATTCAGACTAATGGCATAACTATTCTTGGCAGGCTCAAGAAATGCAAGTGTATCTCCTCCCCTCAACCTTTTCTTCCAACCAAATAATACAAGACAGGATTAATTCCTGCATAAACATCTGGAACTTCTTAAATACTTTATTACTGAGACGGTCTCTTGTTGGAAGTTAACTTTCAGAGCAGAGGTGACAAATGCTGTTTTGGTTTCCAGTGCATGTCTAACAGAAATGCTTTCTATGCTTTAAAATTAAAGCATACTTTATGTGTTCTCATTTAAATGGCATTTGAGATAATTCTGTCCTCCCTCCCTGGGGCTCATGAAGCTGCAAATGTTTGACACTATTATCAGATACAAACTGTAGTGAAAGCAACAGTATTACCATCCAACAATCCTGCTGACAAATCTGATGAGTTTTTCTTAAATCCCCAATTGATTATTGTTGCCACAGTTTATTTGACAAAGTCACACCTCAGAGAGAGCTTTGACAGGTCACTTGCAACAGCACTGTAAAAGAGGTTGGCACTGGCCAGAGGCATACAGGTACCAGAAACAAAAGGCACTGTCCTTTCAATTAGTCACCCTTGAAAAGAACTGACATTGTGAAACTGATGTCTCCTTAAAGATGAAGCACTGCTTTGGATAGGACTGCACAGATTCTACAAATACATACCAGCAGCTGTCATTCACTAGAATTATTTTCTACAGGCTACCAGACTACCAAGTTAAATATATAAGAGAAAAAAAACAACCCTAAAAACTACTTAAAACCAGAATACTTTATATGTATCTTTGCTGTATCATAAAGCCATTCTTCTCTGCAAGCTACTAAAGGGCCATATGATAGTTTACTCTTCCAGCAGTCTGTAAATTATTTAAGATTTCACGTTGTGAGGAAACAGAAGAATATGATCTCTGCTTTTTAATTAAGCAAGGCATATGATAGGGTTATTGCACAGTGCAGGACTCTAGATCAGAAAAAAATTCTTGGCTACAAGTTGCAAACAATTCACCCAAGTCTTATGGTTGCTTGATTTGTTTTGGGATTTTTGTTTATTTGTTTTCCATCTTCCTTTTGTCCACTTAACAGCATGAGGGGAAAGTAGCAGGTGGAAATAAATTCAACAACAGCATCAGTGGCCTGCTCTTGAGCAGTTCAGTCTTCAGCCATGTACAGCACCACATGCTTACCTAGGAGAGGTGGCAGCCAGTTCACATTGGCCTCACAATGGGAATCCAAGAAGGTGATGACGTCCCCTATTGCCACTGAGGCCCCCAGCATTCGAGTTCTTATCAGCCCTTCTCTCTTCTTGGTTCGGAGAATTCTTACATTTGGGAATTGGGCCATATAATCTTCCAGGCGTTTCTTCAGGTGTTCTGTATGAAAATGAGAAATTCAAACACTGTAACAGCTAATTTCTTTAAAATGCAGGTCCTTCTTTACCAGAAGAAGTCTGAAATTATGTCCTGAGCAGTTTACAAATGCAATAACAGGAAGCAGCTTTCAAATCCTGGGTTTAAACATAACAGCTTAACCAAGACTTCTGAAGATATTCCAAAATCTCAGAAGCAATTTAGAAAAGAAAAAAAAAAAAAGAAAAAAAAAAAAAAAGAGAGAGAGAGAGAAGAACTAGGAAAAGATGGAGGGGTACAGGATGAGAAAGCACCAGAGGAAAAGGAATAAAATGCCAGCTGGCAGACCTCTGGGAGAAACTGATCAGAGCAGGGATTCTCAGATACTTTTGTTGAAAAACAATGTAGCTTGAAAAAGACACAGGAAAATTTACTTTCTGACTTAAACTGCACTCAGTGCATGTAAGCCGCATTTGATTTCTTTAAAAAACACAACATGACCATCCACTCATGCATAAATAAAAACCAGCAAAAAGTCTAGTCAGACATCCTGCCAAGCAGCAAGGCAGGCAAAGCTGCTGGTTATATTTGGATGGCTATGTTAAATGCTTATCAGAGTAGATATTAGCATTTAAACATGGAAATATTTACGCTACTGAATATGGACTGGAGCCACATCTGAATTAGCACAGACACTTGTAATCACCACAATTAACAACTCAAACAGGAGAGCAGCAGAAAAAGACCACTGAGTGATCAGAACAATGGACAGCTTGTTTAGATGTGGAAATAAAGTGCTTAGTCTACGCAAAGAGTGAGGGGGACACAGCTGTCTTTACATCAAAGAGTGAAACACCAAAGAAAAACCTAAAAATGGGCTGAGCTGACACTAGCCCAATCACTAATGGGTTGATCTTTAGGCATCTGAAATGCTGACTTACTCGACAGCAAACTCCACTCACAGTGTGCTAGGGACTGTTGATTAACGCACCGTAATATCCACTGCCATCAGTGGCCAACCACGGAAATAAGCCTCCCTAGGCAAAAGCTAGTTTGCCAAATCTAAGCAATCAACTAACCTTAAAATATCACACCACAAAGCCTGAATAGAGACAATCACTCAAACACAAACAACCTCCTGGGTTTATTTGCCTTGACTATAGGCACACATCCACTCCACTCAATACAGCAGTCTTCCTTGGCTTCCAAAGCAGGCACGAAAGGCAGAGGCTGGAAAGGCAGAGAGTGTGAAAGAGCCCCTGAACAGGGAATCAGGGAAGCCACGTGTTGGAACAGTTCACTAAAAAGAGCAAAGGGGCAAATAAACTTAACTACGTTATGAGCTCTTCCCCCATGGTGCTGACCCATTAATTGTGTTTCAGGGTTTTAGCTACTGGAGGAAAAAAATGAGCAAAATCCTCATGACTAACACACCTTCTGCACCTTCTCTTTGAAGCAGCCGTCACCTGCCTTCTTTCAAAGATCACCCAAATCAACCTCTTCGCTTTCAAGATATTCCTAGCAAGCTCTTTACCCTTTTCAGGATTTATTGCTCACAAATGCATTTCAGTGTTTTGCCTGACAAATCTAATTGTCCCTCAATATCTACATAGCCTTCCCTGCTCAACAGACCCTTAGTACTTCTTACTGTCTAGCACACTTTTCCCTCATCCCTTTCAAGTCTCCTCTGAATAGACCCTCTCAAGCAACCAGAAATTTTGTCCACTCAATTAGATTTTTAAAATAAGGGCCTTCCATAGAGACTAGAGATATTATTAGTGCAGCTGCCTTCATCCTGAGGCAGTGTGACAACTTAAAAAGCTCCACACACCTCCCCCCCCCGCCCAAGAAAAAAAAAAAGCCACCACCACTGTTTAACATCACAGCTCATCCCTTGCAATTGTTAGTTCATCACAAAAGATTAGTTCTTCAGAAAAGAGAACAAACAATCCTCACTTCAAGTATAAATCAGCTGAGCCCAAGTTGGGAGGTATAACTTTTATTCCATCTACCCAGGACATGATAAACATGAGAGTGGCTGTCAGTGCTCATTATAATAAAGGAGGCAACCATCATACAGAAGCTCTGGGTCCAATTCTCCTAATGGTAGCCACAGATACTGTAGCACTTGCAAGATCTGACCCCACAATATTTACATTATCTAAATGAGAGCTACAAAGCACTGGAAAGTCTTAAATGCAAAGCTCCAAAACTATGGAAAAATATAGAGAGACTTTCTGCAACTTTATTTTGATAAAAACAAGAAAATGAGACTGAAAGATTGCAGAGGTTTGTCTTCCACCTGTGTGCTGCTCATTTTGCATCGTGGCATAATACACTTTTCTGAAGTGTATGGGTTTGTTTTGCAATTTCACCTGTGGTGTCACCTGAAAGGCAGCTCAACTGACTCCTCCAGGTTGAGCCTGCTACTAAGAGACATTGGCATGGTTTTAGATCTGGTCTCATGCAGGAAGAAAACACACCAGCAAGTGAACAGAAAGTCACTGGACTGAGCCATGTTTGTAGCAATGATGATGGCTGCAGATGAACTGAAGGCAGGTTGACTTTGATCACTTAATGAATGGAGAGATTTGCCCTTTTCTATAATGTAACAGCAGAGAGGGTGGCATAGGAGCCACAGTGTTCTCAGGCGAGTATGCTGCAAAGAGACAGCAGATGTAGTAAAGAAATAGCAAAGCATTTTATGCTTGCAGCGAGCGGCCTGCTTTATGCTGCACTGGTAAGAAGTATCTTGCACATTAAGAAGCTGGAAGAAGCAAGAAATTGGTACAGGTACTCTACCAGCACCCCCTCACTGATGCAGAAGACACACATACCAAGTGCTGTCCTTGTATCCAGGAGGGATGATGCTCAGATAAACTGCTCCCAATTGCTGCAAAAAAATCCATCCTCAACCACTGCATTTTATAAGACTTATGTGTTGTGAACTGCAAGTGAGCAGACTTTATTGTATCTTCCTTCCCTTAATAGACACAGATTTTCAAGCAACCTCACGAACAATGTACAAAACACAATAAAATGTACTTTTCAAAGAGAAGGTTTTCTTATTTCCTTATCCCCATGCTACTCCTGCCACCCAGAAGGAAAACAGTTATTACATTCTATTA
This sequence comes from Megaceryle torquata, assembly GCA_024611175.1. Taxonomy (NCBI): domain Eukaryota; kingdom Metazoa; phylum Chordata; class Aves; order Coraciiformes; family Cerylidae; genus Megaceryle; species Megaceryle torquata. The sequence goes on along the minus strand of JANIJG010012948.1, from coordinate 86,130 downwards.
CAAATATTGTCACAAGTAAGTCAATTTTTGCTTTTAAAAGAAAACCTAAAAAAACCCAAACAACTGGCATTAACTGCTACAAAATTTTACAAGGCTTTAAAAAATATATTAAGGAATCTTGTCACACTGAATAATTTTTATTTCAAGGGCAATTTTCTTTAATGAAAGCTGTTAGGTAAACTGGATGGATTCCAATGGTTGTGCCTACTCTGGGCAAAGTAATACAGCCCAAACATATAAATGAGAATAAGATTATCCACAGATTAAAAACTAGGCTGGTAGCTTTCTAACAGACTTTGCAATAAACTTGATATACAGTGTATACATTAACAGTACCAGTCAGTAAGTACTGCTTGCTTTGAGCTGTAAATAAAACTGCATGAAGGTAGCAGAGAAGCTTCAACAGCAGGCCTGCTTATGTCCTGTAGAGTTTTCATGCCAGCCACTGCACGCTTGCCAATCAAACAGGCACCTAAGAAATGCTACTTCACAAACAAACATATGGAGAAGCCAGAAGAGAACAGAGGACCCCAAGGATTGATCTTTCTTACAGCTTAAAGAGGCAAATGCATGAGAAACAAGGCAACTTAGACATGGATCTACAGGGGTGGAACAGCTTAAATAGCACTCCAGTCACAGGGTCCATGGGACTCAACTGCTTAAGTCAAAGCAGAAGTTAACTCTTGTGCTCATATGAGTGCCGTCAGCCTGGCCTAGAATGAACAGCACAGCAGAAATCAGAAACATTCCCAGACACCTTCTCATATTACTCAGATGCCAACGGTGAAACCGAAGTTCCCTCTGCCCTATAACATCCTGCCTTCTGCCAGGGTGGTTTGCTTCAGTTCACGCTCAGAAGGCCGAAGAAATTCTGAGGACAGGAGAGCCACTGCACTTTGGGAATGCAGGAAAATTTTCCCTTTCTGATGAAGGGCACAGGAGAGAGAACAGGAGGAACTCCAGAATGCCCTTTTAAGCAGACAGGGCTGGTTTCCCTTTCCTGCAGGTTATTTTGGCTACTTTGCAACCACAAAAACCTAGAGTGCAACTGTTGATCTGGCATTTGTTTACAGGTTATCCCAGCCTCCCGTCCCTACCCTCCCACATGCAGACACGCTTGTTTAACATTACAAATGAATCCATTCATCTTTACTTGGATACTTGGCCCTAATGTGCTGTTTAACAATTTAAGAATTAATTATACTTCCTCCTAAATCCATCACAACGTGTAAGCCAGGCCTCCCTGAAATAGAAAGCTCTACATCACTGAAATGAACTTCTCTCCCTGCTTTGGTGCAGATGAGTAATCCTTTTAAATAGCAAAATGTGCTGTTATCCAAACAGGCAGCATGTACACCAGTTTTAATTTTCTTTCAATGTTTTCACACTCCGATCACTGGAGTTGGTTGGGAGGATAATAAACTGATTTAATAAATTGTATTATGAACACTAGTCCAAATAATAGCAGACTGATTAAGCTGATCACAGCTTTCCAAGCTAAATCTTCTTACAAACAAAGAACAAAAGGCCTGGAAAGGGAGAAAATTAATATCTGTTGCTTCACTGATTGCAGTTCTGTGATAGACTCTTAAGAAGGAGGGAGTCCACTTTCCACTGCCTGTTCCACATCAGTGTCAGGTCTCAACACATCTTTATAAACAAAAAACAGGGGAAAAATGAAGGGTTTCTGTGCAAGTGACAACAGTTCAAAGTGCACCACCCCACTTGCTAACAAAGCAGCCATCACTGCTTAGATTGTAACAAAGATTAAAAGAGTTCCGTTTCTGGAAATCTTAGGGACTTTGTTCTCATTCTAAAGGTTTTAAAACTAAGATTCCATTTTAGGTAAAGTGCACAGAAGTGGAAGTGTAGAGCCTAAGAAATAAACCAGACTGCAGACTAATGGGGCAAAGACCCCAGCAATTTCTGTAAGTCTGTGCTGTCCGCTTTGATAAACTCAGGTGCACAAACCTCTGCAGTCTTGCCTGTATGATCAATTACTTCCTGAATTTACAAAGGGAACTTTCTCATAGCTTCCTGCAACCCTACAGAAGACCCTACTCAGTTATGGCTTCAGGAGATACTAGTGCTGCATGAAGAGACTAAGGTGTAATCTTAAAATGAGAAAATTCACATTTACTGGCATTAGCATATAAATACACCCAGACCCTAGGGAAAGTTTAGTAGGCTACATTTCCAAGCAGAGAAATACATAGGGAATAATCATTTTAGCTACAGCATAACCTCTTAATCTCTCAGGAAAGTTTCATTTGCAAAGGAAGTCTAATCCAACCATTTCTTCCTGAGGGAATCCAGAGAAATCCATTTACTCACCCTTCCTTCATGCTGGAAGTTTTAAGCCCCTTTTGTTCAGCAGGAACAGTGAAGCCAACCTGTGGTATGCACATTGGTTCTTAAGCCCTGCATACAGACTCCCTGGTCAGCCCATGATACCTGTTTTTCCTCCTGTGCCATAACCCATCTTACCCAGGGGAAACAGGCATTCTCATTAGTTTACTCTTCTCTCTTCCCATTCCATTAAGTATGTATCAAGATTAAAGCACTCATTTAGGTTTTTTCTACTTCTGTTGACTACATTTGATGTAAAGAGGTGATTCTGTGACTTGGTCATTTCCTTGTTGATTGCTTTTAACATCAGAGAGACTGCTCTGCTGTCAAACAAACTAGATAGCTGCAGGTTTTGGCCTTTGTAGCTGCTGAAACAGGATTGAACTCCTTGCAGCATACTTAATATTCAGCTCAAGTTTGATGTAGCCATGGTGACTAGCAGGAAGGGAATTACTGTCCCAAATACTGCCTTCAACCTGGGGAATCTGTGCCCTCATCTTGAGGCCAAATAAGCGATTTTGGTTATTGAGTTGTTTAACCAAGGGAATGTCTGCACTCCTGCTCAGTGCTAATGCTCTTCTTCTAAATTGATAAAACACTGTATGGACAGATGAAAACACAGAAAAACATTAGGACAAGCAAGCCACTGTACCAATGCCATCACCACTTCCAGCAGTCCAAGGCTAATATATGCACCACATACCCATTCAGGATCCTGAGGATTTATAGTCCACTTTCTGTACTAGAACTAAAAATCATGACAGACCAGATTAGTCTTTAATTACCTTTAATCTACATCATTGACTGCTTTCTGAGCACTGAAGAGACAAACGGGTGCAAAAAAATGATTCAGAACAAGCTGCTGTGCTAGAGGGGTTAGCTGCATCTGCTTCTGGCGAGCACCTCAGTATACATTGACTGGTGATAGCAGTGCACTGGAGAGTATATCCTGACATGAAGCTAAATCCTGCATCCAACAGCAGGACAAAGCTTGCCATCATTTGAGAGATGCAGGCAGATGAAGCATGGACATTTCATGCTGAAACATTTTGAAACGTATCAAAGCAGCGAGATTAAAGCCCTAAAAGTCACTGAGTTTTGCTGGGGGGGGGGGAATAATAAAAAAAACCCCCAAAAACCAAACAACCCAAAACAAACTAGTCCTCTGAGATTGAGCTTTGCCTTTATCAGTGGTATTCATATACAAAGAACTTCTTGGCCTGAAAGTATTTGCTCTGTGCAAACCAACAAAAAAGGAGAGACTCCAGAAAGAGCACAAGATTAAGCAGTAAATTCTACTCTGAACATTTGTCTTGTTAGAGAACATGCCATTAGGTCCAAGATGTAACCCACTTGAAAGCTGGTTTGATTTGGTAGGAATGCATCCTTTTGGAGTCCAAAGGCTTTGATCTCAAGTGTTTAAGCGAGGAAGAACAACTATGAAGACTAAAGTTAATAGCACAGACCTACAAAATTTTTGCTTTGGGGTTGCAGCCAAATAGACTATTGGAAAAATAACTGATAATCATTAATTCCTACAATAATGCTCACATGTTCATAACCATGAATGACAAAGTAAAAAATAGGTTTGTCTTGTAGTCTGTGGTGAGAAAAATTATTTGGGAAATAAAAAAAATACTAATAGAGCTGCAGGAAAAATACAGACATATTTGACTTGTAGTAACACACCCTGGCATGTCAGAAGTACACTTTACAAACTTGTACTTTACTTTTCTTCTAGACCTTTCTGCCACCACTTCCCAACACTCTTGTTTACTTAGTTGCATTTCATGCCAATAATCACAGTAAGTCAGTGACATCTGCCAGAAAGGCCAATAAATCTATTAAATCCAGAAGCACAAATCTAGGACTGTTCACAGCTATACTGATATCAAAACTAAACCACCTCATGGACAATATTGTTCCCAACTGGCACATTCATTTTAGCTCAATGACAGAGAGCAGAGGGTAGTACTGATAGTGGAGGATACCCTGCTTTTACTTCTTGAGACGTGGCTTCCACCATTCACTTCTGTGTTCTGCTGGAGACATCAATGCATACTTAGCTTATGGGTAACAGGCAACAGTGCTCCTCAGAACAGGGTTCTCAGGACATTTATGACTAGGTGCTATGGTGAGAGAATGAGCGTGGTATTTTTTAGTAAGAAGATATCACTGCAATTAACACTATATAGAAAAGGAATGTGGTTTATCTTATCCACTTTCATTTTTAAATTGCAGCAGCATTACTTCCCAATTTTCTCAAAGCGAGTAAGTTTCCATCTCTATCAAAGTCTCTGTGTGAACAGCTGCTTTGTCAATACCACCCAAAAAAGCATGCCTGAATAGCAGAAACTATGATTACCAATAATAGACACCATATAGGAGCACTGGCAGAGAGGGTGTTTGAATCACATTTCTAATTAACTTCTATAGAGAAGCAGCTGTAAAGCATTAAAATGCTGCTTTGCACTGCAGCTGGCAGAGACCTAGATTTTTGACTCCTAGCAAATGAGTACACGTACTTCAAGGTGAGGAGAATAATCTTAAGGCTGTTTTCCTTCAGAATTCCACTAATAGAACTACAAGCATAGCGTTTTTTAGTAGCAAGCAACACAGTTAGATTTATTTAATGAGCTGTAATGGAAACTCTGCTCCTCAATTACTGTGGTTTTTTTTTTTTTATTTTAAACTTTAGTTTGCCAGACATTCTTCACTACACAATAATTAGCTGAGAAAGAGGTCATAGTAAACTGGACCTTTTAATGCCACCTCATCTTCTTTCTAGAAGAATCCTTCAGCTGTAGCAACTGATCTTGAAGTAATAAACACAAGATGATGAAAAGCAAACTGGTTAGTTAATTTAGGCTGTCACAAAAAAGCTGAAGTAAACAGCTACAGTGGGCCCTCGGGTCCCTTAAAACACTAGAGAATATATTTTTAATGCTGTCTAGACGTGGCCTAATGAACAGTGCAGGTTTTAGATATCCCTTTATGAAGGGTATACACAAGTACAGAGATGGTGTTTAAACACATGTTGAAAATGAACACTCAAAATAGGAATAGATAAAATCAAACTCCATCCCCAATTTGTTATGGATCCAAAGTGAGCTCTGTCACTAACAGTTGTCTCAAGTATCCCACACCAACAAGACACTGACAAAAATGGAGAACAACAAATCACTCTCTTTTCAGGAACCAAAATCAGACATTTGCGTCAGGTTTTATCCATTGCTCCACTCCATTTGATGCTTACTAAGGAACAGAGTATTAGTGAGTTCACAAATTCACTGCTATACCAGTATAAATGCTCTGCTACTTGTAAGTCACATCGGAGCCTAGGTAACAATTCTATTGAGACTGTGGGTCACAACCACTGAAATGACTTTGAAGCCTATTTCACTTTGTAGTATTTGTGCCACTACCAGAATAATATTCACCAAAGCCAAGCCACTTTCTACATGGAAAGATGACCTCAGTATTGGCTGACATCAGAACATTTTAAAAGTGACATTCTTAGAAGTCAACCACAGCCCAAGAACTGCTCACTGTGATTTTCTGCAGCCAGTAATGTCAAACCACCAGACAAATCATCAGGCCTACAAGCTGAGCAACATCAAGAGCCTGAGATTTCATGAGATACAGATATCAAGATAAGAATGTTTCATGACAGAGGATTTTATTCTAATGAAAATAATCTGTACATTTGTTTTCTCAAGCTTCCAAGTCTCTCCACCTAGAAGAGCCAACATTCTCTCATGTACCCAAGGGGAGATCTTGCTGACAAGTTAGATGAAAGCAGCTTTTTGAGGGTCTAAACAGATGTGAGATGATCTGCAATGAATTCTAGCAGGAAGGAAAAAAACCTCTTTATTCTGTGACTTAGCTTACAAAAATAATCTTTTTATCAATTGTTTGAGACAATAGTTACCACAACAACATCTACAAGAGAACTTGAAAGCAACATTAAGAAAAGTTTGTGGAAAAGCATCGTTGCCTCAGAAAAGCTTGGCTTTTTCTTCTTTCTTTTTTTTTTTTTTTTTTTAAATACATTAAGGTAAAAAGCTTTAAAAGAATTATATTGAAAATTCAGTAAGAAAGACTGTCACCACTTTGTCCTAAGCACAGTCACTCCATATTCAGAGATGTACTAACCAGATGCACTTTAGTGCATTTAAGAGAGAAAAAAAAATTACTTTTACGATGCATGTGCCTAAAGATGAAAAGATAATCTCTTTAGCTGCATAAATCCTTTACTGCTCCATTTAAAGATCAGAAAGAATTCAAGTATTAAACCCTTTTCTATTTCAGATCCTAAGAACACAATTTCTTTCAATTAAGGCCTGGCAGATGCAGTTAATGGAACAGACTCATATTTGCTACATACCTGATGCTGCACCGAATGACACATTAATCACCCCGCACCTTTCCCCCTTCAGTACACTATTTAGTGATTTCTGCCCTTCAGACCAACTTATGCTGTGCATGGTTCAGCCTCAACCACATTTGTTTTTTCATTCAGATTATCCCATATGGCTGCCCTCAGAATTAATTGTCCTGCAGTATAAAGACAGATTTAAAAAGTCATGGGGATTTATCGCTAAAGGGGAAGAGGGGGACTTGGCTGTGGCTCCCTCTGATGCTCAGTGAATGGATGGGCTCTGAGAGTCCCCAGCCAGGAAATGTTCTGGACAGCGTGGAGAGAACATAACACTGCAAAGCAAAAAAGCTGACCGGTCCTACACAAGAGGAGGGCAAATGAAGAGGAAAGGTTGGTCAAAACCAAGAGCTGAGATGACACTGCCTGGGGAAAACACCCCTTGGACTCCTGCATTAAAAAGCCTAAAAGCCTCTTGCTGCCTTTCAAAGATGAGCAGTGGGCCACATGCCAAAGTCTGGGCTCATAATGCTTCACTGTCTCCCAAATGGCAAGGAGCTGCTCTAATTCCTATTGCAAAAAGTCCTGCTGAAAACACACAATTAACAACAACAAAAAAAGTGAGTAAAAGTGGAGAAAGAATAAGAAAGACTTAAAAACAGCTGAACAAATAAATATTTTCAGGACTTTAAATAGATAGAATTTTCACAAATTAAAATAAGGCTCAAGGAACAGAGTTGTCTTGGAAGAAAGATGAAGTTGAAATCTGGAACGTCGAATGTCCCCTAATAAGGTCCCCAAAGGAAAATGAGATACTCTACACCTTTCTTATAGCAATCTCCTTGAAATCAACAGTATCCAAGTATGTATGTCTTTGATAACCACACCCTAAAATATACTGTGTTTAATCTGAAAGTCATGAGGTTGACTTTGCAAATGTCACTGGCCTACTGGGTTAAACATATTCAAGTATTTCAGCTGAAACTGTTACTGCCTCCCAGCCAGTTTCAGATTTTGACTGGTTGCTGCAAGGACGTTAAGTCATCACACATTGCCACTGTAAAGGTGTATGGGGCTGTAAGGCAGACAGTTCAACCAGGTTAATGCTTCCAGAACAATCCTGACATTTGGAGACTGCAGTATTTTCACTGCCGCCACATTCAACTCTATTATGGTATCAACACAGTGCTTTGCTTATAACACGTGCTTCAGAGATGAGTGATGCTGCAGTTCTCATTCTGCAACAAGGGACACCACTTGTTCTAAAACACTGTCATTTATATAAAAGTAGACTTAAAATGAGTATGAACAGGCTGTCAGTCAATATGCAAATAACTGAATGCTGAGACGTGACTTTCATATGAAATTGAAGCACCTCGCCACAATTACTGATTTCTGTCAAGCTAAACCATAAAACAAGAGATGGCCAAAGTACTTCTGAAACACCTGTGTGCTGTGTACATTTCTCTCTCTGCAAACAGCCTCAAGTATGCATCAAGATGTTTCTTTTAAATGACATTCAGCAATTAACTGACTGTGCCTTGCAGCACACAGCATGTTTACAATGTCTTCAATAATTAAAAATTTTCGATTGCTGCAAAGGGTGAAAAGGTAAAAAACCCTACCACGTTTTACATTAAAGGAAGGGATGAAAAAATACATGATGACAGGTTGTTCCAGATAAACACATGATGTTATGATGTGCCACTCAGCATGACTTTGACAGGCAAGAGACATGGGCCAACAGGAACCTTGTGAAGTGCAACAACAGGAAATGGAAATTCCTGCATCCGGAGAGGAGTAACCCCATGGACCAGTACTGACTGGGGACCCAGCAGCTGGAAAAAAGCTTTGCAGAAGATGACCTAGGAGTCCTTGGGCACAAACTGAAGTACAGGAGATACTGCTTAAACATGAGGGGGTTTTTTTTGTTTGTTTGTGGTGGGTTTTTTTTTGTTTTGTTTTGTTTAGTTTTGTTTTGGTTTTAGTTTTTGGTTGGTTTTTTTTTAAATTACTTCACTATAAGACTGACTGCACAGCAAAACAGGTGCCACAGAGACATTATGGAATCTCCACCCCTGGAGAGTTTTAAAACTTGAGCAAATAAGATCTCATGAAGCCTGCTGTAGCTGAGCAGAGGGGCTGGGGTAGATGATACATATTCTGTATGGGTTCCAGTCCAGTATCCACCTGAAAGGCATCTCTTCTCCAAAACAGACAGAAGTGAGGAGAGTTTGATTTCTGCTTTTCACCCAGTAGTGGTGTATACTTATGTGCCACTGCTGTACAGAGCTACCAAATATTTATCAGGTGAAAAGTAAAGAACATTTAGACAAGCATCTTGCAATGATGCTCTGCAAGCATCTTGCACCATGCTCTGGCCTCTATTCCTTCAGCTTAAGGCTGTTAATTTATGTAGCAAGAGACAGATGACAGCTTTATGTTTTTGTTTATGGAAACTTAAGGAGAGCTTATAAAGCTGAGGTGTCCACAAAATAATTTTACAGAGACTAACAATCCTTTTTGTACAGGGCAGACTAACCAGAGGTGAATGACTCAACTTCTCACAACCAAAGCCAGATTTGGATTGTAGGTCTAGGGACTGAAGCAGACCCTGAAGAATCATCAGCTGCCTATATGTTATTTGTTGCCTGCTATCAATATTAAAAAACCCTCAGAGCCAATACAAAACTCTGCAGTGTTACAAACTGACCTGCATTTCAACTTCTCTTCCCCTCCTCCCATTTCTATGATATAATGAAACCCACTTACCACTCAGCAGCATTCTAATTAAATAAACAAAAGCAAACAAATTTCACATCTGACAGTCCCCAGGAGAAAAGTGATATACATGAAAAAAGCATTTTAGTTTACTTAGGGCCATTCTGGTAAGAACAAGCTCAGAGGGATATAATTAGTACCCTGCAAGACAGCATATGAAAAAGCTTAATTTAACTGAGATTGGAACTAAAGAATAGCTACAGAAATCTGAAGTGAAGCCACAAATCCACACAGGACGGCCACATCTAAGTGTTTTTATAATCAGAAATTGTAAAGTCCTAATTGACATGTATTGCATTTTGATTTCTGCTCATCCAGAAGGGCAGGTGTTATTTTGGACCACCCTGAAATAGCTGAGGTTAAGCAAAGGAGATCAGTGTGTGGGTCTTTAGCAGTTCTCAGTGCCCTGCAAGGAGAGGCATGCAGTGCTGGGCAGGTTAATTCTTATTCTTCAAGTCTGCTGAGTGCCTCCCTCTTCAATATGACTATATTCTTCTGCACATTAAATCCCTGTGATTGTTCTGAAATACTTATGGTCAAGAGAAGAAAGTCATTATATCACAGACATGCCACATAAGTTTGTGGGGAATAAAACCAACAGGCTATCATAGTCTTACTGAAAATGCTATGTTGACATTAGAGACTGCTATTAGAGAAAGAAGAAAATAGACCCGCAATATTCACTCTGTTGTGACCAATGGCAAATGCTGGGAAGCAGCTTTTTTTTTTTTTTTAAGCTAACTCCACCTAACAAGGGAATCCCCACACAGAGAGATTCAAGCGTCAGCAAAGACAGCTGCTGGAGAAGACACAGACCACAGCTCAAGAAAAAACTGGATGCTACCACTGTACTGCAGTACTGACTCCCACTGACTGGGAGCCTTTCCCAGGGCGTTGTGGCTGATGTGGAATCCAGCACTAAATTTGCTTGAACTAAGACTAGAGTTTGATCCCGTGCCTTATACAACAGGCACATAAAAAAATTCCAGACAGCAAGTTGTTCCAGCACATTTTGATTTTTCAAATACAAAGCAAAGGAAACATTTCAAAAATAAGACTCCTAAAGCTTTGCTGCTCACTGGTAAGATTTGCTGTCATCAAGACAGCCTTTTTGTGTTGAAAAACGTTTATTGCTAAAGGTCACAGAATTGTCTCTCTCCAATGAATTAAGAAATAAATGGGTGTTGACACTTCCAGATGATGATTCATCTGTTCAAAAGCTCCAATAATGCAAAGCAACACAGCTGCCTCTCAGGTACGTTATAGACCATAGCAGCCACCAACAAGCCCAGAAATCTGTCTTCACTCTTCTATCACTTTTTTAGCCAACTTCTCAACACTCTTCATAATCACACCCAAACTTAAAACCAGATTAAAAACATGTGGAAGCAACACCTGTCAGATAAAACACTGATATGTGCAGCAGCCAGGCTTCCATACTTACTGTTTCTATTATTAGCAAAGTCCCCTTTACTTCATGTGAAGCAAAGATTCTCCCTTTATGAGACACACTGATGAAAGAGGCTGACAGACTGTCACTAACATCATCACCTACAGAAACCAGTGCAATAGCAGAACCAAAACACAGCAACAACAGAACTTCAGGGGCAGTTCAGCAGAGCCCAGCATATTTAATCCCAAGACAGGTCAGTACAAAAGAAATGCTAGCAAGAGGGATACAGTATCCTTGCCAGGGAAAGCCACCTTATTGAAGGTTAGTCTTTTCAAAGAGTTATTAAAGTGCTAGAGGTCTGTTTAGACAACCCTCAAGTGAAAGGCCATCATGAGCTACAGCAGAGTGTATCTGATATTTTATCTTGTCAGGGTAACCTCTCAACAAAAAAGAACAACACTCCAAACAATAGATTTTTATTGAGTGATTATCCTTTTCATCTTTTGCTTTTCACTGGAGTTTATGATGACTGTTTACTGATGTCTTTGGGGAAGACGCTGACATTTACTGTTCATATTGTGGTGCTCTGATCTCACATGTGACCTCTACTATCACTACATGCAACAGTGATTCTGTAATTTTAGAAGAAAGATGCTGTTACAAATTTGTGAGAGTAGCATTTGAAAGAGAAGTACAGCATTCCAGCCTGCAGACAATGCAGAGGACTAATCATTACTGATTTCAAGGGAAATCAAGAAATCTCTCCTGATTGTTTTTACCACTCACCAAGTTCTGTGGTGCAGCGGTGATGATCATCAGTTTAAACACAGGGATTTTATCACCTGCCCAATTTAATCATGAAAACCAGATAACCAGAGCAGGGGTCTAACCAAGAATATGCCCTTTGCAAACACAGAACATGTGAAGTACAAGTCCTTCTACAGACTCCACTCCTTCATGCAGTTCAGTATGATGCATTAAATTATCAATTCTCAGGTACTTGTTTGTTGGATTGTGGTTTTTTAAAATACATACAATGAATAAATTAAACCCAGACATTTGTAACTAGCTGTCTTTCAAGACAAGATGGTGTGGTTAGGACTTAACAGCCTTCTGAAGACTAAGGGTCTATTTAAACCCAGGGAGGGATGTGGAAACGAACTCCGGTGTGGTTAAGGGAGAATGCTGACTGCTGGAAAAGAGGCAGCAGCCAGCAGGAAATGCTACAGTGCAGATACAAAACTGACAGCAGTGGAGGAAAAATGTTACATCCTAACTGGTAATTGTCCCAACATGCACAGATCAACTGAGCCAGCAGGAAAACACTAGTTAAAAAAGAAAAAAAAAAAAGAAATAAGAAAAGGTTTTTATTAGCATTCTCTTTGCCTGTGTGTCATTCTCTTCCCTTGACAATTTAGCTCACTGTCCAACATCAGTAGTCTTTTATGTCCATCTATAAATAGATGCTGCACACAAGTTAATCTCAGCTACTTCTTGCAACCTTTGTATGAAAGATGGATGACTGTTGGAAAAGAGCTTGCATCTTATCAGAAGCAGGTGGAACAGAGCAAGAGCAAGCTGGATGAACAGCACGTGTACAGACTGATGAGAAGCAGGGGTGGGAGAGCCAGGAGTGCTCTCTTTTTCCTGGTCAGAAGGGCACATCTAGCAAAGAAAACAGATCCACAGGAAAACAGATTCCATGACTTCCACTTCTCTCAAAAGAAACTTGTTTGTACATTGCAGTTGTAGTTACAGCATGACCTTGTCCAATTTGCTTCTTCACTGAGTATCAATAAAGAGACCTTGTTAGGAGGCTGTGGGTTTTGGTTTTTTTTTCACCCCAGCTTAGTCTGAAAATCCTCTGAAGAAATACTTATTTCATATACTATCGATTTGTTCAAACCAGTATGCCTTGCTTGCAAAGTAATTAGAGATGTACTTTAGAACAAATACAATAGCTTTTGGGTAGGGCTTACTTGAAAGTCAGTACAGGTCAGAACACTAAATAATCTGAAGTCTGTGTCCATGTTCACTTTAGGAGCTTCCTAAATGTCAGATTTTTGGAGGTGTATCCTTTAGTATCTGTGTAGAGACCTCTTTTCCCCCAGCTGAGCAATTTCAGTGGCAGGACTCCTGAACTTGGCAGTTCATAAAGCTAAACAGTCTTAGCAATTTTAAAGGAGAAAATTGAGTTGCTAGATATGATCATAACCCCTTAAAATCACTGTACCCTCTTCAGCACGGGAGAACACCAGCTACTTCAGAGGACTTTCCATGTGATCTTGCTAGTTATGCAATGTCTACATGACAGAGGCATTAATTCTTCCTTCACTCAATTGCCTTTTCCACCATAGCAAGTGTGCAAACTGCAAGACATGAAGTCTAGCTTAATTTATATCGTGGTGTTGTGTTATGCCAGTGAGTACATGTCTTTGCATGTAGCACCCAATCCAAAACGACTACCCCTGGCAACGCAGTACAAAATAAGGAGTGTAGCTGCAAACAAGTCAGCAAGTGAGAGAAGTCCATGTTTTGGATGCTGCAGATTTACTTTCCAGGAGCACAAAATTAAGAAAAGTAAGCCAAATCAAACACCAAAGGTGGAAACCTTTTATGAAGGCTTTCTTTACCATGTTTCTGTGTCTTGAAAAAAAAAACCCACAGAAGGAGTGAGCTATTTCCTCCTCTTTTTTTTTTTTGGGTGTGTAATCCAAGTGTCACACATTTAGCCCAGAGGTTAAATGTTAATGGCTGCATAGGCCCTTAGCAGAATATTAAAGCAGCTTCCTTGTTTATTCACATTGTCCAAAAGGCAGGACAGCCCATGCCATTAGCATCTAAACCAGCACAAGGTGAATATGGAGCATGAATTTTCTGGACCTTTCGAATGCACTGGAACACAGTTCACCTGAGCTCTGCTGTTGGCAAGTAAAAAACCTCAGGTCATTCTACACATACTTGCAAGTTCATTGATCCCTTAGGTAGGTAAGAACAGGGAGGTAAACATGGTGGGGATACTACATACAAATTATCATACCTCTGTCACTGAAGTCATCCACCAGCACTATCTCTGCTATCAGCTCGGCAGGGGAGCGGTTTAGGACACTGTGCACTGTCCGGAGGAGAGAGGACCATCCTTCGTTGTGGAACGGTATTATCACGCTGGTGTTTGGAAGCTTCTCCAGATACAGCTTATTCTTGCAGCTGGACATAGACAGAGTAAGTCAAAAGGCAGTACCAAAAACCACCAGTGCTTCCACGTTAATTACTATTCAAGTAACTTAGTTCATTCTTTACCCCCCAAATTGATGCAAAGTGCCAGAAAAACCCCACCAACTTTCAGGCCTTATCAAGTCAACATTGACCTGATCTAGTCTACCTAGCAAAAAAATTAAATTCTATATGAAATGGGGACTGTTAGTGGCCAGTGACACTTAGCAACACAGAAAGTCAGGGGGTTCTATTAAGTGCTGAAGCTGCTTCAATATGCAAAATTTTAGCTTAAGAAACAAAAGTTTCTAAAATACATATTTTCCCTGTCCTTATACCTTAAAGGTCACTAGGAAGAGGAATTTCTACAAAGTTGTTTCAAAAGTTGAATGTATCTCTTCTAGGCATGACCATACATTGGTTGAGCTTGCTTGTCCCAGTTTTCAGAGAAGCAAATAACTCTAATCACATATATAACTGTAATCCTTTTTTTTTTTTTTTAAAAAACAAAATGTGCAGGAAATACAGATTTTGTGTGACAGCACCTTCCCTAAACACTTCTCAGAAGTTCAAGAAATTGCAAACAATATACAGAAGAGATGGGATAATTGCACAGTAAGAAATGGTCAATAAAGAAACCCACCTCAGTAACAGATCAAGCTCCAACCTCTGCCAAAGGCTTCCTTTGTCACTCTGGACAATTATTCAAATCCTGCATTTCCTAAAGAGTCTTCCCCATTTTTCAGCACGTCTGGTTTAACACCTGGGATCAGTTCTGCAGACATAAGTGAAGGGGGCTGGGCTTTGAACACAAAGCACTGCAGAACTTGGATAAAGCTGGAGGGTTAGGTCTGCAGACATCCTATATGGACTGTTGAATTTGGGAGTATTTCCCCATAGCATTAATACTCTTGATTTTGAAATAGGGGTAATGATCTCTTGCCTTGCATGGGTGTTTTCAAAGTAGCTTCATGAAGAAAATTCCAACTGCAGCAGTAAGTGCAGTATTTATTTTCCTGAAGGTGTGGCCCCAAGTAGAGTTTGAACCTTGTTAAACAAGTTACACCTGAAGCCATACAGTGAGTTAAAAAATACCCAGTGGCTGTTCACTAGGGCCCAAAAATCTATTATGTTCCTAGAACCCCACATGTCCAGTGCAAAACAGAGATGGCTACATGAATAGAGGTTTTTCCATTCTAGTAATGACCTTGCAACAGGACGGGTTGCCCTCTCCCCATTACCAGGAGAGGGAGGTCACACTCCACCCCTTGCCTAGCCACAACTCCACACCTCTCACATAGCCTGCACCAGAGCTGACCGGCAGACCCTCCTGGCAGGCACTCTGCCAGGCTGTTACTATGTGCACAGTGCAGGGCATGCAGGCAGCAATTCCCTCCCTCTTCCCTGGAAGCGCAGATGGGAATGAAAGCAGCTCTGGCAGTGGCAGCTTTTGGCTGGTACCTTTCCCAGGAAACAGAGAAGGATGCACCTATGTTATGCAACCTCAATAAATCTGTGGTTACAGGAAGTTACTCTGGAGCCTGTGTGAAAGGACAGTAGCTTATTCTGGGTCTAATGAATTGTCTTGGGGTGCTGCCAAGAGCTTGCAGGCTATGGCTGCAATGTACAGATGCAAGATGCAAACTAAAGCTGCGTGGCCTGCTTTCATCCAGCCCTTGGCACTGCAATCTTAACCTTCTTCCAAGATAGCTACCAGTTATAATTCTGTTACAATAGGAAATAAAACCCCCCAAATCTCTAACTCTTCTTGAACTGGAATTCTCATTTTCTGACTAACTTTAACAAGTGGGAAACTTTAGCTATTAAGCTTAACCATTAAGCATGGAGAGAAATTGTTTCTCTCCAGCTACCACATCTACAATTGCTTTATAAGACCTGCAAAATTAGTATTTAATATTAAAAAACCCAGAAGCACTTAAAGGAAATGTTAGCAGGGGAAGACATGACTTTTGAAACAAATGGTATCTGTGCAACCAGGTAGATGCAGTGCATGCTCTCCCCCAGCCCCTCAATTCCCATGATTAACAGAAAGCAGAGGTAATGCGCTATTTGGAATTATAAAGGTCCACAGAAACCATCTCAGAAGTGAGCAAACACACTGGCTGCTGCTTAGTCCTTCCCTACCAAGGTCATCTGGTGGGGAGAATCCCAACTGTGACCCCAAGGAAAGGACAGATGCCACATTTTTCCCTAATTAACCTCTGCTTACACTCCCCACTGCCTGTGAGCACATCTCCAAATGACAGTCTCTGTTATCTCTTGCTGTATGTAAAAGGCTAGGTAAAGTAAGTGCTCTAAACCACAGTTCCCTTCTTTCTACAATGCTCTTTATGGACTTTGTCTCAGTTTAACTTTGTTATAAATTGCCCTCATCAACCTCCCAAATAAGACAAACCATAGCATTTCAAATGTATCTTTATTAATGGACACAAGAAATACACAACAGACCTTTGCAGTTGTGAATTCTTTCACTGCCAATCTCCATTGGATGTTACCCCACTCCCTGCCCAGCTCATCCTCACAAGCATTATATACAGCACCCTGCCTATCCTCTCCTTCGGACCTCCACAGTTATTCCTTAGGGGAATAGGCGTGTTAAGCAACAAGCAAACCGGCTGCAGCAGCATCATTAATCACAGCTTAAGTTGTTGGTGACCCAGACACTTGACTTAAATTTAACTGGGAACTGGAGTTAAAAGTTTCACATTATAAAAAGGTTTAAATAGCAGAATTAGTGACAAGGAATCAGCAACTTTGGGAAACAATGGGGAATGGCAGGTAATGTATTAAATCCTCAGATGAGGAAGTACTGGAGTTGTCTTGATGTTTAAATTCTTAGAACCCATGGCAGCCCCTCTAAATGGAGGCCAGGCATAAATAAGTTTAGCAAACTCAAGCTGTATTTCCTACAATGTGAGTATGGGCTGATCAAAAAGCATCTTCAGTTACCTGATTTATCTCTATGTTTAAACATTTCAGCTGCATGCCTAAAATATTTATGGAGCTATACTCACCAGTTTGGTTTATGAGTATATATTGAGAAAGGGTGGCAAGACAGAGTATTCAATTAGTTTTCTGTGACAGCTGAAGAGGTAATATTTCAAAAGTGCAGCTAACAAATTATAAAACCTGACTTCTGGAAATTATATCTCATGAATAAAGCAGATGTTGAATTCCGATTCACTAAATTGTGATAAAGATGGCTTTACACAAAATAAGTTTCTAGTCAAATGTCTAACAATACTTTCAGATTAAAAACTAAAATAGTATTTAAAAAGCTCTCAGTTTTGTATAAACAAGGGTTAAGTCCTAACTGAAGCACTTTTACTAATGAAAAACTCGTGGCTTGCACAAAATCCAGTTTGACACCATCCTAAGGGAACAAGTAGGGAATGAAAAATAAATGAATTCAAAAGCCAGCATTCAATTGGAACTAGCTTCTCCTCCTAAACTCTGATGAGGTTTTTCTGAAGATGATGTGTAAGAAACCAATCCATAAATCGGGATTTCTGATAAAGCTCCTCATACACAGTTGAGTGGAGCTACTCAAATCTTGTTCTGCTCCTGAGCATTTCATGGTCATTTCCAGCCAGTGGTCAACATAAGAACTGGACAGCAGGTTTAGTGACAAAGTCATCACCTGACTACACTCAGGGCACTTCAACATTTGGAGTCAGAATTTACACCAATTCCCACTACACCAAGAAATAGCTCCACCTTATGAGCTATTAAAAGCTGTTGGCTGCATCAGAGGGCTCAGGAACAACCGTCATGTTGTGGGAGGTGAAGGAAGTAGCCCCCTCTGGGTTAAGTTCAAAGTCTCTCCTGTGCAGTGCTGCAAGTTTTTGGTCATATAAGTTTTTTGGAATCAAATGGGCATTTTTCTCCCCAGATCTGATCTCCTCTAGTCCCCATTGCAATCATTTTACACTGTCCTTTATGAAGGAAACCGCAGGACCCAGCTGTGAAAGGACTGCGTTTGATGAAAAAAGGTACAAGAGTCCATAATAAAAAACAGGGCACACACCTCCAGATGTGGTAATTTAGGGCTTATAAACTTTCGCTCATAGAAATGCAAACTTTACTCACTTTGGATGTCTGATGTCTGGAAGGGAACGATTCAGAGAAATTTTATCACTCACAAAGATATTAAAGCCATTTTCCCTGTATGCCTGGTCCACTCGCTCTGCATCAGTCATTGGGTAAGGTTTTCCCTGTTCTCCATTTCCTATAGATGGACAGAAATAAATATGCATCATTATTACTAATTGGTGCTGAACTGGGCAGAAACTAATCCCTATTTCAAGAAAAAAAGCAGTCATCTTACAGCCCTTCGGAAATTCCTTCATTAGTTTTGTGTTTAATGTCATATTGAGCACTGGATCAGGTATGTCCACCTAACAATATTTTATCGATCAGCAGTTTTGCTACAAACCACTCAGCTGTGCAAATTGTAAAGATAAAAGTCTTCTTTCTAACACCAGAAACAGATGAAGGGGCTATAGCAACGCTGTGGAGGATCTATAGAATGTTTTTTGTTTCACTGCAGAAAGAATACATATGGTTTGAATACCTCATCACTGTTGCTTTTTTCAGCACAGATGGATATGTATATTTAATCTGAGCTCTGGCACAGAGGAGGTAGAGTCCTTGCACACACATCAATGTAAACCTGTGACATTAAAAATGGGCCCATTTATGTGATGCAAGACAAAACCCAGAACTATGAAATAAAACTTGCATGAATGTTATCATCTAGTACATTTTTCTTACCCCCTCTTCTTTTCTGGATGTCCTGTTTTTGGGAGAGGTACAGACACGTCTTTTTTTGTTAAGTTTCTTAAAACTCAATACTGCACTTATCCTAAAAATACCAAGATACTCCCAATATATTTTCAGCTCAAAACAGTTATTGTGGAGTTGAGGGAAAAGACTTTAACTGGGATTAACACACCATAACTGAACATCAACTTGACCCTGAAACTGAACATGCTGTTCTGCACTCAGCCTAAAATCAAACTAAATTACAGTCTGTATGCAAACATTTTTATAGGAATTTTACATACCTACACGCTCAGAGTCCCTCCTTATAGCTTCTTTGTTATGCCAGTCCTTTTTCCTTTGTCCATCACCAAAGTAAGGGTCCTTCTTTTGCCTCACATATGATGCCTTTTAAACAAAAGATTTTACATATTAAATACGCAACACATGAAACCTTTTCTTAACAGCCTCCCCTTCCTGCAAGAGGCAATTAAATGTCTTCCTTAAGGGAAGACCATCACAAGCAAGTAGTTTTCAGCCTAAGAGGGGCGAGGGAGGGAGGAAGCAAGTTTTGCTAACCTCAAAACAGTGTTTTATCTATAGCTGTTAAGTAGTATTTTTTCAAGGCACCATCATGTATGCAGACCAGTATCCTTCATCAGGGTATCTATTAAAACCTATTTCCATTTTGAAAACATCCAATACATCTTAACACACTATTTAATTAATTAAAAAGTTGTAATGGAAGACCTACTGCAGGATCATTATTAATAAGCACAATACTATACCTGAATAAAATAAAAATAAGATTTAAAAGGTCATTTATTAAGACTCTTGCTGCTCAACTTAAAAGCAAATTTTACACGAGGCATGAGCTGGCACTGAACCTAATTAGAGGACTTCTTTTCATCATGTTGTTCCTGCCATTCAAAACTAATGGGTGCTTTGGAAACAAGCTAGCAAAGGAAAGGTGGAGTGAATTCAGGATCAAAGAGACTATGGTGTGTGGAAATAAACTCATGATACATCTCAAACACTGACACCCCCAAAATCTGGGGGAAATACATATATATAAGCATATATTAAAAAGTAGGTTTTAGGGTCAAGAGAAGATATCTGAGAATGAGTTATCAAGTATGTTGTAATATGCTGGTAGAGTATAAATGCAAGTAATTTGTAGCATCATTACTGCACAAGCTGTTACACTAAAAACTTAAGAGATTTTTCCCTTTTAATTTCTCGTAACCTGCAGAGTGAACTCCACAGACTAGAACTTCCTAGAAAGGAAAAAGACTTCCCTCCTTTGAGGGCAAGAGTTTTCAAGTCACTAATGGGTCAGTCAAACCAAACCACCACCAAAAAGCAGCAGTTGGCATAGTAATTTTGCAGGCTTATCAGGTGTCTCTGGTGTCTGGGACACAGATGTCATTTGTCTGACTAGTTCAATTACAAACTCTTTGTTTTCCAGCCTAGATTTGTCTTGGGAACACAGGGCATTTGGACATTTTACTTGTTATTCCAAGGCACTAGACTTCAGCCTGATGTAGTTCACCTCACTTCAGTCTGACAGATGAGCTTTGGTGAACCTTGCTGTGAAGGTTTTGCAGATTATCCCCACGGCATCACATCTCTTCTACACCAGTCAGCAGAGACGGAGCCCTATGCATTAGCTTACAAAGCCATCAGCAAAGGCAGGTTTCAGCTGAGATGTCAAAGTGAACTGGAGTGGCTGAACACAGGTACATGCTCTGCTCCACCTGCTCTGTGGAACTGCACAAGAAACTTGACTTACACTGGTTGTATTACCATGCCAAAGAGTAACAAACCAGTTGGCTATAAGTAACAGAGCTCAATGCAACTAAAAGTTGGCCTGTCAGCTATTAGAATTTACCACCACCACCACGAGTGCAGCTCCAGAGCAGCAGAGCTGGGGCAAATATCAACTCACCCCTTTTCTGGAGGGGCTTCTGACCACCTTTGGACTCACCAGATATTTATATTGAATGAAACTGCTTAACCTGCCTTATGGTGTTCTAGCCATCCCATTAAGCACCACTGTTATGTGAATTTCTATCTGCTGATAATGAAAAAGTACTTTTAAGCATCAAGATGAACATTTGAGCCAGGAACTAAACCTGTAAGAAAGCCTGGGAGGCCAAACTGAATAGCACAGACAACAGCACTTCTGGGAAAAAGCTAAGCACGCAACTAGTCCTTGGGTCAGCCCGAGGCTGGTGTCAGCAACACAACTGCAGAGCACCTTGAAGAACATACTGGGTATATGCCAACACCAGCAAAAAACCTGGTGTTTGCTGCACTGCAGGAGGTTGCTGCTGCTTTTGCATAGTGGGTGCAAGCAGAGGTGGTCTGAAAAGCTTCCTTGGGGTGTGGTAAGATAGGGCACAGTGTGGGCCAGGGGCAGGCAAACCCAACTTCATCCTCCACTCACGGCTCTGTCTGAACTAATGTTCACAGGAATAATTTATGCAAACTCTACATGACTTTTGCTAGCTTGTGCCAGCTCATGTGAGCACGTCTGGATGACAGCTGTGTGATGATAAAAGAAGTGGCAGCTTGGCTATATGTGGTGTAAAACAGATCAAATTTTCAGCCCCATGAAGCTGCCACCCTGTGCTACTGCAACAGTCCAGCATGTCTACTCACCTGGCCATTGCAGTGGTTTCTAACTTTTCAGACAACACACCACCCTCCCAATCATCCCCACTAAATATCCTACAGAGCACATTACCGTTCTGTGAGATTTTTGCCTCTGTATTGCCAGGACCCTGCTTTCCCAGGCCTGCTCACTGGCCAGTTTCCTCTCCAGGATACTACCCTGCCAGGAAGAGTCCTGGAAAGTTCTTGCATACCAAGCACCTCCTTGCCAGGAGAGTTTTGACAACTTTTCTAAGTGCTAGTTTTGTGCACAAGCATCATACTGGGCACAGGAGCAACTGGCAAGTCTAAAACTTCAATATTTTAAGTCTCTTTTGTCTCTCATTTATAGCAATCTGGACTGAATGAGCACACCAGGAGAATCACTCATAACACCACTACCCATTCTGGCATTTGCTGTGATTGGACACATGTAAAACCCTTACCAGCAGTTACTCTAGAAATCCTGCCCACCGTGGAAGAGAACAGCACTGTAAGAGTGTCGAGGGACTAGATCTAAAAGGAGAAATACTCCGTGCAACTCCCAGCCTCACAACACCCACTGCATACATGGTAAGCCAGCACGCTATGTCAAGCCCCTGTGAAGGACTGGAGAAGTAAGGCAGCTGACAAAAATATAGCTAAAAGACATCCAAGCTGCCTAACGGGGTACTAGTAAGAGTGTTTTAAATTCTACCTCTTCTTGGCACTGATGTAACAAACAATAATTGCAGAGGTACACCCTTCCCTCTGAACTCCAGCCTTAAAACATCCCCTAGAAGATACCCATCCACTGCTGCATGTCCCTGTGCGAGTTGTTCTCCTTTCAAAATTGACCTGCCCTCCACAACAGCTCTCAGAAAACAGGAGACAAGTTGCAAAGTGTACCCCCAAAGATTCACACCAACAGCTCCAGCACCTTCCTAAGAGAAGCGACACAGCCGGGCTATTGGCTGTTTCAGGAGGGGCATCTCACACCGTTACAAAGTTGTACCACCAAAGCAGCCAAAGCTCATCAGGCAAAGCAGCAATCTAAAAGCCATGAGAAAGCAGTTCCAGACATCTGTGCTCAGGGAGAGCACTCCCATGCTCTGAGCTGGAGGTGTTTTTGTGCTTGTGTGTTCAATATCACGTGAACAGGGAAGTAAATTTTCTGCACAGCTTCAAGCCATTCTTCAGAGAGGTCAGCACCATGCATTTAAATACCCTCAGAGCAAGCAACAACCTGATGCAAGCAATTTAAGCACTTCAATACTGCGTGAAAGCAGGCAGGAGCACACCATCCTCCAGTGCTGTTAAAAAAAGGAGGGGGGAGAGGGAATCACAGAGACTGACACATGTACAGAGCCCCAGGCAGGCAGGCAGAGAGCAGAACGTCTACTAGATAGATGTGTTAGTCAGTCCCAAATAAACTTATGCACAAAAATATCTTTGAGCTGGACTAAGTGAAGCCTTGTGAAGGCCACATATCAAGTGAAAAACTTCAGTAGTATGTAAACTTTAAATTAAGCAAGAGGGGAAGCTGTAGAATACAGACATCAGTTACTTGAGATCTTTCCAAACTACCATTGGAGGCACATGGAATATGAATTATTTGTCCCTAAATCCTGAGGAAGAGGCTCTATACAGGTCTCTAACTTGGAGACTTACAAGGACTGACTTTTCTTCATGTTGGCACCAGCAAAGTAAAACAAGGACTATGTTGGGTGACTCATTACCTGTTCCTCTGCCTGCAGTGCTCATAATGTTACTGCCCCATATGACTAAAACCAAACAATATTTGAACAAGGTAAGCACAACATTAATCTCTGTTGGATCAACGTGCCTCTCGCTAAGTGGCTTTTAAAATCTTGAAGGGTAGACAGCTGCAGATGGTCATGACATATATGCTGCATTCTGGAGCTTTTTTGGTCTTGGGCAGAGAAGTTACATTAGTCAATCCAATTGAGAAATGCCCCATTAAATTTGATTCAATTTGGGTAAATGTCAAGAGGTTAGAATATTTCTAACTGCATCGCTTGCACGCAAACATATAACACTTATAATGGTTTTGCAGGTCGCTGTTAAAACACTGTATCTGAAAAGTCTGCTCTGAGTCGCTGAAAGGTTCTGTCAACAATCTCTGAACATTAATTTTGAAGTAACCTTCAGTGCTAGAAAATTAATAGCAGTGTCTTTGCTTCAGTGACCTTGCCTGCACTCGCGATTTGCACCGCCCCAAAGGGAAGGTGGAGCTGCAGCAGGCTGATTAGCATCGTATTTCTTGTTAAGAATCGCACTTTCAAGCAACTTAATTTCAGCAGACTATCAAAAAAAACTCAGCGTGAAGGATAAAACATCTCCTTCCCCCTCTTGATTGCAATATTTATGCTCATGTCATCACTATTAGAAGAGCAGTGTGTGACGCTGTGGGCAGCAGGCCACGATGGGCCAAGGGAAGATGTGCATGTATGAGCTCAAAGGCTCACTCCTTGTGAAAACAGGCAGGCTGCTGACATTGCTGTTATTTTGGAAACA
The DNA here is from genome assembly GCA_024611175.1 of Megaceryle torquata. Classification (NCBI taxonomy): domain Eukaryota; kingdom Metazoa; phylum Chordata; class Aves; order Coraciiformes; family Cerylidae; genus Megaceryle; species Megaceryle torquata. The sequence continues at coordinate 62,062 of JANIJG010012948.1, read as the reverse complement.
CCCTTCCCCCTTCTTGCCTCTTTGTAAAAGATGTCTGAGCTCTTGAAATCCAGACACAGCACACAGGGACCAGAATGTTGCTTTTTTTAGCAGTTCCTTCAGGGATGCTGCATGGGATTTGACTCAATTATGCAAATTACATAACTTCATGATACCCCTTCAACAGACGCTCGAGACGGTGATATCCAAGCAATCTGCAAAACACAGCAAGTTTCCCAGGACTGATTTTTGCTTTAACTATTAAACAAGCATCTCATTTGCTGGGAGCTGTGTCTTACATGTAATGCTGTATTTCATGTCAATTTTCACTTTTATCCTAATTTCTCATTAATTCTAACTACTTAGCAGGGGGCATAATGCTTTTGTCTAAAGTGCCCCAGCACATCCCCCCTTATCTGCATTTTAACTGTGGAATACAGCAACCACTATGGGACGCTGCTGTTATCCGTGCTGCATGGTCATGGGAGATGGACACTACAGATCTGGATTTCTGTCCCTATAAAACAGGTCAGCAGGGCCTTTGCAATGTTCTGTTTTGCTCTACCTTAGCTTCTTATTTTGCAAAAACCTCTTCATTTTTGAAATGGTCAGCAGTGCAAAAGCAGATTTCAAAGCATGAAAAAGGTTCATTATGATCATCTAGTCAAGCTATGTAAGTGCACAATCTGCTGAATTTTATCCATTAACTCCTACAGCAAGCCCATAAGTTCTATTTCAGCTCAAACACATTTTCTTCTCCTTAAGCACTGAAGCTGTTTACCACTAAGGAGCGATTACTTCTCCAGCAATATCTTAAACTCATCTCCTGCCTGTTTCCATCCTTTGTTTTTCAAAAACTAAAGATGAATTAAAGTAGAAAGGCATATTAAGCAATACACTGAAAATGGATTTAGACAGATTGCTGTAAATAAGCCCCTTCTGTTGTCTCCTGTGATGTTACTTAACACGCCGCCAAAGCAATTGATCAGTGTTCAAATGCCAAATGCACAAAAATGGAATTTTAATTTTTTGTTTAATCATTATTTAGTGTGCCTGGCTCCAGCTAGAATAAAAGAAGGGTGGATGGAGATGTAAGCCAAGAGTTTTCTACACAAGGAAAAAAAAAAAAAAAAGATTTGCTGAGTGCATGTGCTAATCGTAATGTTGTACAGATCTCAAACCCTGTTTAAGCATTTGTTTTGCTGATTTATGACTTCGTTTTAAACCAAGCAGCTACGATCAGACCCAAGAAGAAGAGACAGTGTTAAAGGGGGCATTTGTTCCATGACATGTCTCTTCATTTATCCCAGCACCTCAGCAAGTATATCTTGCATTTATATTCTACACCAAGATGCCAAAGATGACAAAACAATTCCAAAAAACAACAGGGAAAGGGAGACCAAATAGAAACCATTCCTCTATTTATTAAAGGAAGCTGCAACATCAGTGGAAGACTCAATAGCGCATACTTGTTCACAACCTACTTGTCACAATCTGTGCCATGGCAAAGCAGAAATAAGAAATGTCTATAAACCAACCTCTCTCCAGTCTTCCAAAACCTCGAGTACCCAAGGGGTTTTGGAAGGCAGGAAACATGAGAAGCTAGGTCTGTCAGAAAACAGAAAGAATCTTGCTGCAGCAAGAAACCCAGGTTTTAATGACTGTGGGATCATCCACATTAAATGTAGGTAACACTTTCATAAACAAACATATATCAAAGATAACAACAGTAGAAAAGATATAATGAAGAAATAAAATTGATTTTTGGTTTGTCAGAGATCTATTAGCATGTGTTGAACAACAAACTGGTACATCCTTGCAGCACAAACAGCCTCCATCCTTTGTGCTGGCATGAATACAGCTGAGCATTTCAGATGATCTAATGAAAAATAAAAATATCTCCAACATCAGTTGAAGGCATTTGTCCTAAGTCAGGAAGCCTAGCATAACCTTGGTGAGTCAAAGCTCTTCATTTACTGGAACAGGAGGTGGTATACTACTAGAAAAAGAAAGCTGCTAAAAGCCTGTCATGCAATCTACCCAAGTATTTTCAGAAGGTTAATTTTTTAAGCTATTTCAGTCCATCAAAAATTTAAAAGCTACATTAACATAATCCATACCTTCAACTTTTCAGGAACTATTAAAAGGCAACGCAGAGCTAAATGGCAGCACACCATGCAGAATGATTAAGTGCTTTCAAAGACAAAAAAGCCAAGTATGTCTTCACAGCTGTACTGCAACAGGTTCAAACCAAACCTAGAAGTTTCCTGCATAATGTTACCATTTGGTCACCATGCTTCTCTCTCCCATCTGAAATGCCAGTAATCCTGAGATACATGTTTGGATTTGTGCTTTTCTTTGAGAAAGCCCCGCTTGGGGTATGAAAACTGCCTGATTGCTTCAGAAAGTAGAGCCATAAATACTGCAGGCAATCCTGGATCAGTCCTTACCCTGTGTCAGCTTAATTAAAGCATAGCTGGACTAGAACCAGATGAATGGACCAGTGCAAACGGACACAAAGCAGAGCCTTTCTGTCAGAACACCCAAGGACACTTGGTAGCTGCTTGCAGAGCTATTAAAGAAATACATTCCATGCAGAACTCCAGGCGTGCAGCTCCTTGGTAGACAGGACAGCCTACTGCTCAAGCATTACCCAACCTGAGCTGACTGTACTTCTTAAGGCAGAAAGCTTTTTGCACCAAGTGCTAGAACAGTACTTGTCTGAATTGAAACTTCTTTCAACTCTTTACATTCCTTCAGTTAACAAGATTTATTCAACCTCAATTGCTGAAAATCCCTTATCACAAAGAAAATTTTATCTGGCAAAAAGTCCTGGGTCATCAGCTGATTAAAGTCTACAGACATCAGCTGAGGACAGTGATATGACATCCAGCTTGGTCATCTATCTCTACCAGACACCTTACACTTTGTTCTTCACTTACCTTTAGAAATAATATTATGGTCTTGCAGAGTTTGCTGTTCTAAACTTAATGTTTGACTAATTCAATCCAGGCCTCCAAACACACAGTGCCTTCAAGCACCAAACACCAAGTTCCTCCCTGGGTTTTAGCACACCTTGTGACTGCCCAGCAGTTTCAGTCTCAGACTTTTCTTTCAGCTGTTAAAAACTCAGCTAGCCTAGGTTTAGACTTCAGAACAGGACTCCTTGCTTTCATTTGCCCACAACAGCTTTCTCTAAAATGTTTACAGCCCTTCCCATCTACAGAAATGCTCCATTTCCCACACAGTAGAAAGTCTCCGGGATCTGCCCACAACTGTGGAATAAGCTCCTGCAGACATTTAGTGGCATCAGAAGCCTCCTCATTTTTCCCCTCAATTGCTAAGGATTTTTTTTTTTTTTGACCTTGCTTTAAGATAGAGCAACACATTATAAAATTCCCAAACAAGACACAACTCCATGGGCTACCCTCTGGTTGAGATGGGAGACAACTCATCACTCATCCTGCCTGAGATACCACAGCCAGGAGGGGCTCTGACAGCAAATACATGAAGTCTGAAGATGTAGACATAAGTCATCTCTGAAGAGCCATGCCAAATGAGATTAAAGACTCCCCACTCCTCCCACCTTCCCTTTCTGCTTTACATGCTTTCTGTAAAATTAAAACTAGACAAGCTCTCCCAAGGAACCAACACACATGTAGTATTTTCTTGTGTGTCCAAGAGCTGGTTTCTGACCACAACTCCTGGCAGAAGCTCTGGGTACGAAATCCACAGAGATGTATCCTGGTTTCCACAGTATTTAGTGCTATCTAGAGCTGTCTTCAGTACAAGAAGCTTTATATTCACAGAAAGAAGAGTGAACAAGTTGGTTTGGAGATCAATTTGAGAAACAGACATTTGAAGCAGAACCCTCCAGATGTCTGCATATATCCATGCTCCATTTAACAGGAGCAAACGGCACATAAGCTGTAGTGGTTTCCTGTAAGGACATACTTTAGAGCACTGTTTTTGAAACCTGATTTATAAGATAGACTTACAGATTTTGCTGCATATGCAGAAATACTTGAATAATCTGCACTAAGATTTAGTAAAAATGCAGGATACATAATCTATTAATTCCTTCGTTTCCACAAATTCCCTGTACTCAATCTATAAACTCGCAATCAGATTATAGGAATGTTGAGCCAATCAAGGACTGCTCAGATGAACCCAAATTTCAAATATTTTGAATACTAACAAAGAATCCAATTGTATATCATACCAGCAAAAACCTCATTAAAGGCACACAACAATGAACATCCTCAATACGGAAATACTAGACAGAAATGAAATCCACAGCACTCAGACAACCAATACAAGATTACAACTAGGCTTGCTGCTGCACGAAGGTGGACTTGGCAAACGTATGACTGCAAACGCGACTTGGTTCAGCTTACAAAAAAATTACAGCATATGTAACTGTAAAATGCCATCCTACCTGGAATGGCACTGGGTCCTTGGGTAACCCTGGTATAACTCCTGGTATAAGCAGCTATACCTAGTATTAAAAAAAAAAAGGGGGGGGGGGGGGGGGGGCAAATAAAAATCTATATATTCCACTATCATTTGTGAATTTTCTCCAGGCTTTAGGTGTGTTTTTATTATGAACTTCACAACCATTACAACAATTCTTCAAAGCCCATAGTAATTTATAGAGAAAGCCATTATTCCCTTCTTTCAGCCAGGACAGATACACATAAAGATATTTTTTATTGGCAAGTTTGTGCACTACACCTTGCAATTGTAGTCTTGAAAGAATACCAGAAAGACTCCATCAAGAAGAAACTGTCTAGGTTGCATAATTTAAATATGGAGAAAACATATTACAAATAGTCCTGTTTCCACAATTATTGCTGTTTTAACACTTCCCGTATCCTAAAGATGGTGTGCACCTGCTTCAACTGCCAAAGAACCAGTTAAAAAAAATACTGTGGGTCTCTGTCCCAAGACTCTCCCCCACTTTTCCTGTCTTATTTGTGGCTCCCATGTTCTTCACAAAGAAAAAAAAAAAAAAAAAAGGGCACGTTTGCACAAGCTATGTAGCTATGTAAAATAACGGCACAAGATGCTGCTGAAAAATAGGAAACACGTTTCCTTCCCTACTCTTTTTAAGCTTTGAAGATTTGGGGCAAAAGACGACCAAGCTGCAAAAAAATATTACTTAGTAAGTGAAACTGCTGCATCATTTTTCCCGTGGGCCACACGCTGAGTTGCCAGTAATAGGGGAACACGAAGGCACAAAACTACCGCTGTATCGCTGTCCCCGTCCGCAGACGCGCGGAGGGGCCCCTGCCCCACGGAGCGGCGCTTCCCGCCCCTCACGGACTCACGGACGCGGACAGGCAGGCGACGCGGAGCCCCTCGGGGGCTGCGAGGAGAGCTGTGGGTGTGCACAGGCAGGTGGGCCGTGAACGGTGGGGCGGGCGGAGGGCTGAGGAAGGACCCCCTGGGGGAGAAGGCCGGGCAGGCACCGAGGCGGGAGAAGGGTCGGGTCGGGTCGGGAGCGGGTCCGGGGCACGGCGCACGCAGGTACCTTGCGCCCAGCGGCAGAAGATGGTGTCGGCCAGCCCGCGGGGGCCGGCCTTCTTGCCCCACACCAGGTGGACAAGCTCCTGGCCCGCCTCGGACATGATGGGGCGACAGCGGCCCTGAGGCCGGGCGAGCAAGGCGTCTCCCGGCAGTGGAGGCGGCTGTGGCAGCCGCTGCCCGTGCGCAGGGGAGGGGCCGCGCCGCGCGGGCGGGGCTCAGCGAGGCGGGACGGGACGGCCGGGCGCGAGGCGGGGCCTTGCCGGGCTCCTGGCGGAGCTGCGCAGGCCCGGCGGCCTCTTTCCGCTGCCCCAGCAGGCCCCGGTGCTTCCGCGGATGCGGGAGGAGACCTGAGCCTTCGTTTTGCCTCGCCCCGCCGCTCTAGCCGGAGGCTGGGTGGTCCTGAGGCCGCAGGCTGGCAGGGAGGTGGGCAGCGCAGGGCACGGCCGCGTGCTTCGCTCTGTGTGTTGTGTTTGGGTGGGCGTAGCAGAGAACCCAGCCGGCAGCCAGCACTGTCAGCTGCTCGGGGGCGAGGCTGGTGCCTGCAGCTAACAGCTCTTTTTTCGCCTTCCTTCCTCCTCCGGGGCTTGGCTCTGCCGCTGCTTGTGCTTGGGTTCTGCTTAGTATGGGCTCCTCCTAACTTCTTAAAAAGCCGAGCGGAACTGAGTGGCATCGGCGAGGGTGTTGTGGCATTAGAAAGGATGGCCTTGTAAGGCTCACTGTGAAGCAGCCGGTAGTCGGTGTAAAGGCTCCTGATCTCGCCCATGTGCTGGGTATGCCAAGAGATGTCAGGAATTCGTAATCATACCAGTATAAGTATTTAGAGAGCTTTGTTTTTGTTGTATAGTGTCTTGTGGAAGTGGTAACCTAATGTACAGGTAAAATGTAGTGCTTGCATGTATATATGAGATACATGGAATGAAGAACAAAAGGTAGGCATATGGTTTTCTTAAACTGTTTAGGCGTGGTGTTGGACGTCCAATGAACTTGAAAAGATTCAGATCTGGAAAATAAATTTGGTTTATGTAATTTAATAATGATTTTTTATTTTTTTTTTTCTACTAGAGATTCTAGAAATAAAGACCGTGTATTTTTATTAAAGGTAATTGAAATTTGAATGGGAATTCCTCATGGAAGTTATGTGGTCAGAGTGTTAAACAAGATTAACATAGACTTTATTAAACAAAATTCTTCAGAAGGGTGGCAGCCATAAGTACTGACAAAACTGTGTCTTAGATTCTTTCCAGGTAGAAACTGTTGCGTATGGAAGTTGGAATTCTTGATGTGACATACAGATGAAATTAAGCTGTAATGTGCCCACCTCCTTCATCGTACACTTTCTTCTTCTCTGGATATTGAGTACATTGAGACTGTTACATGTGCAGTCCTTCTGAATTAAATATGAAATAGCCAATGTGAGGGTGTTTGTCAGCTTTCTGACATGTCGTACCACAAACTGAGCAGAAGATGGGGTTGTTGTACTTCTGATTTTTTTTAAGCGTTTTCTCAATAGATACTGACAAGCCATCAATTTCCTTCAGTAGCGATTAAGAGAATGGATTCTAGAATGGACACTGGTGTTTAGCATAAAGAAAAAATAACTCCAAACAAGTGAAAATAATTTAATTTGAATTAAAAAATAACAAAATTTATCATGTTCTGTACATACTATAATATGTTCTTATTTTTTTGTGTGTTTTGAATCAACTGTGCAATAAAATGCAAAATTTCTTGCAGATGTAATACTTTTGGAATTAATACTAGGTATAGCAGGTTTGAAATTGTAACTATGGTATGAGCAGGAGAGAAATACCAGAGTATATTATACAGTGTTTTGAACATGCTTTTGAAACATTTGAAAAATTTCAGGGAAACATGTATATCAAAATAGTGTGATGGTGCAAGCATAAGTCAGCTAGCTCAAGGAAGTTCAGAATATCCATTTATAGGAAGGTTTTATGAGGAGGAGGAAAGATATGCAAGTTTTAGCCCATCTCCTCAAGCTTCTGAGCTTGTTCTGAGGAAGAACCGTAGGTTGTCATGTGTGATAAGGTTGCAATCCAAAAACCAGTTCAGTGAGCAAGAATTGAGAGGCGATGGCCCTGTAAAAGGGTGCCAAACCGGTAACTGGATGGTGACCACTGTTGTGTGTAAGAGGAGTTGGGTGGCACCACCCAGATGCACCGAAAAGCTCCTCCTCTCTTCCCTCTGCATGGGATCATCGGGTTGGAGTCATTGAAAGGAAGTTAATTAGAATGAGAGTGCCCTTTGATGTCACAGGGCGCAAACAGGTATTCTCATTGAAACAGATGGAAGGAAAAGTTCAGTCACAAACTTGGAAATTGTGAGCCAGAAGATGTGCTGCAGTTTAACGCACTCTAAATAAGAGGTTTTACTGAATAGGTTTTAGTTTCTCATTGCAGAGCGAAAGAATGCTATCAGGAGAGCTAGAAGCTAATACTGTAAAGCCATGTCAAGTTAAATCGAATCTATATTTCTAACCTGAGGTAGAATGGCAAGTAGCCATGTTTTGGTGTAGAAGCAGTTTTGTTGTGTAGCAGTGACAGTGAGGTTTTAGACTGATGGACTCTGTTGTGTAAAACTTCACTGAAAATTTCTTGCCAGCTACTGGCTGTTGTATACCTCTGATACTGCTTATTTATGCTGTATAATTTGAATGCAGATATGAGATATGTATTCAGTGTTGCTCTACTGACACAAGCAAAGAGAGTAATGAGACACAAGATGTAAATTGATTTGATCCATCTTGATTTGGTTGGCATACAGCATGTGAGTTTCAATATAGACAAATAAAAAGCAATCAGTCTGGGAACGAGGGAGCAATTTTGGGCATATGTGGCAACCGGAACAATCTGCCATGTGCTGGTTAGGAAAACCATTAGGAAATTATTTTGGAAATAACACTGAAATCATTAGCCTGACTAATACGAATGGTAAAAGGCAAACTTTATACTCAGCTGTAGCAACCGACACTGAGTATGAGCGAATGAGACTGTTGATGTCATCAGTTATGACCTCTCACCGATCAAACTGAAGTTCTGGGCCTTCATAAGCTGGTGATATGTTGCATATGCATACCAAACAATTGGAATGAAAAATGTGTGTGAATTTATGTAGGTAGTCAGTGGCAGTTAGCGAAGAGACAACTAAGGAGGAGGATTAGGAGAACAGCCTATGGGAAAAAAAAAGGTATTTTGGAATCAGGAATGTACTGGAACTTCTGTTTATTCAGGCTGTTGGTTTTGTTCATTGAGGGAGAAACCAAGAGAAACCAAGGACATACATACTGTATTTCAGAAACAGTGTATGTGGATTGCAGTCTGAATGAAGAGTGCAAGTAACAGCACACTAATACATGGAAATAGTATTTTCTAAAATTGTGAAACAACTGTACTATGAAGTCAGAGTTGCATGAAAGATAAATAAAACAGCTGACTTATCTGCTTATTGGGTCTTTGCCTCCTTAAAATGTTTAGAGGTATGCAAATCAAGAAAGATTAAAACCCACTGCTCTACAGCATTGCTTGGTTATATTCTGAGTATTATGCACAGATTTGAACTACTTTTCCAAGGAGTTTCAATTAAATACATGTGTGTTTTCTTTTTTTTTTTTAATGTTCGACTGCCATCGTGTGGTTGATTTGGTGACTTAACTTTCACTTCAAAAATATCTGCAAGTTGTTTTTTTTCCTTCTTAAATAATTTGCACTTTTTTTTGTTTGTTTGGGGTTTTTTTGTGAAAAGCTGGTAATTTGCTCTGTAGGCTGGTTTGCTGGTTTTAGTGTTTTTTGGGGTTTTTTTAGGACAACATAGCAACTACTGTTTTCTCCCTTCTATTCCTTAATCCAAACTCACTTGGTATAGCTTGATTCTATGTGTTTCAGTATGTAACATCTCAGAACAGTTCACTACACAGAAAGAGAACATGAGCACATACTCTCTATGTTTGCAGCCCCTTTTGATTTACTTTATGTATTTTTTAAGGACTAAGCCTTGAAAGTTTTTGGATTGAGACTTTATGGGCTTACTGCTATAAACTGTTGACAGACAGAAATGCAAGTTACAGACATTGTACGTTTCTGCCAGACAAATCTCAATAAAGTTAATCTACACTGAGATAGCTTTGTCTTATAATGCATTGTCTGGCTTGTGTGCTAGGAAAAACAAGTATATTAATAAATGCCAAACAACTTAGTGCTTACAGCTCCAAAGGGAATTACAGTAGAGGTGTAGAACTAAATTGTTCTGACGTTAGGAGATAGAATTGAGCATTACAAGTAAAGTTTTCTGCAATTCAATTTTCTGTTGATTCCTTTCTTTTAATTACCTCAACCTCCTCCCCAAACCAAAAATTCACTCCATCAGGTCTATATAGAAAAAATGTTAAGAAGTTGAAACATTGTGGTGAAAAGAAAAGGCCATTGAGCCAAATCACAAAAAAAAAATGTTTAGTTGTCTATTTGTTGTTTGAATAACCAGCATTCTACAGAGGCAGATGTACCCCGGACTTTGTTTATAGTGCAGTATGAAGTGTTACTGACCTCTTTGCTCTGAGAAGCAATTTTGATATAAAAAGTCTTACTCAAAATTTCATTTGTGTTTGGGGAATAATTAATGTTACTGGTTTACAAAATGCTGGTTACTCCCTGAGTTGCAGCAGGGACTGTGGGTAAGCAGCAAGAACGGGTTACATTGATTCTTCCAACTTGTTCTCAGTAAGAGGTAAATATAATTCTAGTAGCAGTGATGACAAAGTGGTGGAGGTGAAAGACTGATCCCTGTTTTTGCTTAGGTCAGCTAGTGAGTCACTCTATGGAAGAGACATGAACACAATGTCATGCTTGTCTGTTTAGTGTCCTTGAACTGGGGTTGCCTGGTGAAGGAAGAGGCCCCACAATCCAGGGAATGGGAAGAGTGAGTTGCTTTTTGTGAACAGGAACACGAGGACAGAAATTAGAGCACAAAAATTAAATTCTTCAGGTGTCAAGGGACATACTACAGCCCTGAGACTTGCAACATTCATATTTTCATGTCTTAGGCTTCCTTATTTTGGTAAGATGGTAAAATGTGTTATATTTTGACCTCTGTGTCAGCACCAGATTCTCTGAGATAGTAGACTCAAAGTCTAAGAAACGGAAAGCTCTGGTCTTTTATTTTCTCTTTTTAATGGATAAATTATTGCTAGATTTGAATAAGTTCTTAGAGGACAAACTCCTACTGAAATGATAGAAAAGAGAAAATGGGCAATTTCTTGGTAGGTATTTGCCATCAGAATCTGTTGATGAGACAAACCAAGCTACTGATTCTCCTGAGCATATTAAAGTGATCTCATTGTGGACTGGGAAGGAATTCCTGGACAATCACAGCTTCCTGTGATTCCACAGCTACTGCCAATACAGCAAGTTAAAAAAAGAGTTCTTTCTTGCATGTATACCATATATATCGTATCCCGATGCTATTGGCAATAGTTTGGTCTTAGGTAGGCTGTTTAAAACTGCTGGAGCTGTAAGTTGCAGAAACACCCACGAGTGAATACTCCTATATTTGTAGTAGAAGCTACATCAGAATGTAACAATTCTACTCACTGTTATATTTCATTTAAGATTTGTACATGTAACTGTAAAAAAGTATGACAGAAAATGGACTTTTTTAGAAACAGTAATTTATTCCCTTTTTGCAAGTTATGATGGCATTTTCACATTACTTAAAGACAAGTCCTCTTTTTCCCTCCCAAGGCATACTGAGATTTTTCTCTTATTTTCAAATAAAATGATCTTACAGAAACAGGTAAAATTTAAAGATCCATTACTGTTACATGGTTACTTGGTGTATGGCTTACGGCAAACGCCTTTGGATTATGGACTGCAATTTTTTTTGAGAAAAAGGAAAAAAAAATTGACATTGTCGAGAAAAAAAATCTGTAGTTACTAAGACCATTAGGGAGATAATTAAATTAAGAATATCAAGTCTCTGGCATTATTAGTTACAAGTGGCTCAGACAAGCTTGGCATGACTTGAATGGGCTAATAGCTTGCTGTGCAGTCACTACCCTCTGCCTATTCGCAGGGTTTACCTCACAGTGACAATGTGCAGAAGAAGAGATAAAAAGAGATAAGAAAAGCTAGTAATGCAGTTAGATGTTTAAAAGGTGCATAGAGTAATCAGTTTTAGTAATGTGAACTACATTTTAAACTGAAAAGTTATTTGAAACAAAAGACTGGATTGTTTGATTTCAGTAAAGCTGAGTTAATTGTTTTGAAACGTTAAAAATTAAATACACATAATTTCATAATTTAGTCAAAATTGGACAGAAAAGCTCCAGTTTTACAAGGAGGACTGGTTTCCTGATGAAGATTCCATCATAGTATCTAGACCAGCTTTACTTTAAATCTTGGAGAGACTGGGGGAAATTAGTTAATTGGGGAAGTATTGTTTTGAAGCCGGTGATGATTTGGAAGAATGCAGAATGAAGGGGTTGTTCAGATTGCTGATAGGAGAAAATGAAAATGAGACTCAGAAAGGGGTCTGTACTGAAGAGACAGGATCCTCATTCTAAGTGTGGCAATCCAGCCCCATTTGCCCATTTAAGTGTCTTGCTCTCTAAATTATTTTTCTTTCTCAGGTTTTCTGTTTCACATTCCTCTTTTCTAAAAGGCTGACAGTGGTACTCCTCTCTTCATATTCCTATCTCTTTTTCATGTACAGTACTTATGTTTAATGGCACTTGCCTTTTGTTTAATTTTCCATCCTTAGCCATAGTTTTACGTCCTTAAGTATTAATATAAATGTTACTGCTTTTTTATTCTTGGAATGACTTATTTCTTCTTCTGTTGTGTTTTGTCATTCAGATCTGTTAGGAAAATTCATTTATCTCTTTTCACAGAGGTAGCTGAATAACCTATATACTTTCATATTGATACCTTCCCTGCAAGTCTCGTGAGTGCCTTGGGCCTGTGACACATTTATATCTGCAAAGCATTCTGCAAAGTATCACAGTCGTGACTTTTTAAGAACACAATAGAAAAAGTGCAAGGAGAAGAGATGGACAGGGAGCAACCATGTTGAGAACAATGATTAGAGGAGATGCTGGGCACTACTGAGAATAGCACCCATCAGATGAGTAACCTTGGGGAAAAGAAGGTCATCAGTAAAGAACTGAGATAGGTCTTTTGTCAGAATATGAAGTCCTATTCTCTCTTTGTGGAGTGTTATCATTACACCAAAATAAACCATAGGACTTTATACATAATTACAACGTATACAGCTTACTCTGTAGACTTTATATGTGTGAGGCATGTGCTCAGGTTTGATGTTCTCAAGAATGCAACCAGTGGTTGCTTCAGATCATTGAAAATAACTGGTTTACAATATTTGAAAAAAATTCTTTGCCCACTAGAGGGTGTTGTAGTTCTTAGAATACCTACAGTAATGCTATTTAGTTTAACTAAATTCAGTGCAAATAAATCCTCGGCACAATCCTGTGGTTAAGAAATTAAGGGTCAGGGAGCTTTGCTGATTTATAGCAGCTGAACATCTGCTTTGGAACACACAAAGTGAAGGATTTCAAATTTATGATTTCCCACAACAACCATGACTTGTCCCTGTTTTACATACTGTTGGCATTTTTACTGTCAACTTTTATTCTTGAACATATAAACAGAGTTATTATTTTTTCTTTGCTTTTATGTTTCTCAACTTGCAAAATTATGCTGACATTTTTGTTTGCTTCCCATTTTCTTACTTTCTTTATAACAAAAGAATAAAGACTAGTAAAATCTAATGCCCTTTCTTCTGTCATTCTAAGTTGCAATTGATAGGCAATCAAAGCTTCAAGAAATGATTGTGATCTAGAACTGTCTAGATGAATTATGAACATATCATCAATGCCACATTCCTCTCTTAGTTAAAAACTGTGCAGATGAACAGGAGCAGTTCCTCAAAACTGCATTCCTCTGTTAGTTAAAACAATCTATTCCTGAGATAAAATACTGTGAATGATTCATGATCCTTATGGACCATAACTGCAAGTACTAGAAAGGGTTTTCTTTGAAATTCTGCCATTAGATGGAGAGAGGGAAGTTTCTGTTTTATACAAATCCGTTTTTCTTTGTGTTTTATGAAACCATCAATTCCAGAAAGGTCTGAGCCTATTAAGAGGTGTTAGGGTTTGGTTGTTTTTTTTTTTTTTTTTTTTTCCCCTCTTCTTACTTCCCTTTTGCCCTCTTGAAATATCCTAAATAGTTTTAGGTATTACATGCTTTTAGAAAAATAGTATACAGAAAAGTAAGACTAAGAAAAACTTCAGTGGGACTGCTGCTAACACTGCTGTTAAAAAATAGCAGATAAATCTACAGTGTTATGGCAGCTCGCATCTGAAGATGACTGTCTGTGAAAAACAGGGGAGACAGTCTGATATTCAAGCATCTTGTTGAGTTACTAGAAACGGCTGAAGTTGAAATGCTTGTTATTAAATTGTATGAAACTGGTAGTGTCAGAACCTGTTCTGCAATTTGACATATGGTACATCCTCCCATAGTGTTATACAAAACAGCGTTACTTGGAGCGCATATGGATGCGTTTCAAAATACATTAGTCTCTACTATCACCCCACCAATTTTCTTGTTTTAAAATCATGCTAAGCAGTTAGCATTAGTATACTTCCTGCAGTATCACCTATGTAGAGAGAAATACCAGGGCAGCTTTCTGCTTTCTCTGATAGCTTCATTCTGGAGCAGTGCAACTGAAAGCAAAACTCAAGAGCTTGTCAGGAGCTGTGAATGTAAGTTTGTGCTACAATGAATTGCATGACAGAGGGAATGTTTTTGGCTTATCGCCTCTTTCACGTGACATTGAAAAGAAAAATCAATGTGCAGCTTATGTGGCAAAAGTTTCATCAAAAAATGTTCATTTTGGACAATTAGTGATAAGGATGTATATACATCGCTGAGCGTCCAGTGTTGTTGCATTTGCATGAGAGGTTGCTACACTGACAGAGCAAATGGAAATCCTGACTCCTGTTTTTAAATTTCAGAGGGCACTATGTCTGCAATGAGCAGAACACCTGGAGACAGAGAATTTTCCTCACAAAATTTCAGAAAAAATTGCAAGGCCAGCAGGGGACTGGTTACAGCTTCCCAGATTTATTTTTTTTTTTTTTTAAATCTAATTTGCACCACTTGGAAACAGTTGTTGAGCATCTGGACAAGAGGCTGTGATCAGGAGTTAAAACATGGGAAACTCCATCCCAGTGCAAGGAGAAAAATTTTTGTCCTGAGAGTGGTCAAATGCTGGAACAGGTTACTCAGATAGGTTTTGGAATCTCCACCCATGCAGAGACTTCAAAATTGACTGGGCACTGCCTTCAGTAGCTGGACCTATATTGAGTAGGGGGTTGGTGTAAAGGTCCTTCAGTGATTCGTTCCAACCTAAATGATTCTAAGGTATTAATTACATGGTAGTCATTGAATGCATATAGACTGATGCCAGTAAGAGCAATCAACCTCTGTTTTATTCATATTTTTAAAGCAGAAAGTAGAGGTCAATGGAGTTTTGTTTTGCAGGGGACAATGCAAAGATGAAGCAACTACAATGGAAGAAGAAATGAGTTATGAATTGAGTCTTAGAAGTGCGTGATCAGTGTTATAGTCTACCTTGTCTCTCTCTTGATATTTAATCTCATACCTTTTCTCTCATAAGATGTTCTTAGAACTTCACTTTCTTTTTGCAGATAATCGTGAGATATAATTGCACACACTGATGATGATCCATCTGAAACCTAGACTTTTGCTCCTCCCAGTCTAACTGGAGGGCTTTTCTGTAAGTTCTGATTCCCAGGCTAATTTTATTGATTATGATTATGAGTCTGTGTATTCGTACTGCTGAGAGAAATTTACTGGTATTTTTTGAAGGCTCATCCTCAGTGGAAGGTGAAGTCATTTTGCTGAAGCTGAAGAGTCTTGAGTCAACAACTATGTACAGAGATACTATAAGCTATATATTGAGTGCTTTGATTAATAGCTTAGTAGTTTCCTACTTGAAGTCTACTCTTGGTGCCTTCCTTCCCCATCGTTAGCTAGAAAATTGTCGTGCTTTGAGTCTTCCCTTTCTGACAGTCCAGTATTTGAAAGCTTAAAAAAGTAAGGTTTGAACGTAGGTAGTGAGCAGCTTTGAGGTCATCTTTGTTCCCTCAGGCTAATGCTCTAGAGAGGAAAAGCACCAAGACAAAACCAGTGTGCAATGTATATTCGAGTCTAAAGTCTTATTTCAGATAGGTTGACTGTTACATATTGATAATTTATTTGTTTCTAGCCTTTCTTAGTTTTCTGGTTTGTAATATTTTTTTTTTCCTCTCCAAAGTTATGTATTTCTTGTATCAAATAATTTTATTCAGAAATAGATGGTAGCTATAGAAACATTATAGCTTCACTATGGGATTAAATACACAGACAGTTGTGGGTGAAGATGTATAAATCATAACAGTGTACTCTATCAAATTCCATTTTTATACCCATAAGACAAGACATTAAGTACAGTTTTTACCTTGTAAAATGAAGCAAGGGAAACAATAAGAATTTATTGCACCAATAAACAAAAGGAAAGAAAGGGAATAGAATTTAAGAAATAATGTACTAACTCAAAACAATCCAGAGATGAATATTAAATATATACACTATATATCTAAAGCCATTAAGTTTAATAAATAACTTGGAAGAAACATTGTAAATCACAGGGCCTAGTTTAGTTTCCACGCATTGTTGTTTTATGTAAAATCAACCAGGCTGTATAGGATATAAGAAACTACATACAGGAAACTACAGAGCATGGTTTTACAATGCAGTCTTTTCAGTTGGGTTTGTGTAGGTAAAGACTATGGAATAATAATGTGTCAAATGTTTCCCACATTACCAAATGTTACAGCTACCTTGCTGTTTGCCTGTAGATCTTGTAGCTGAGTCTTTTGCTCTTTTTGAGCTTCTTAATAGGCATGGTCTACAGCATTTGATTTCCCTGCTTGACTCTTAAGTTTTGATATATCAACTTACTTGATTTATCAAGTTAGAAGTATATTACAGTTGAAAATATTGATTGAAACAGACTCATAGATTTATTCCTTGTTTGGTAATGAATTTTACTATATTGTATTTATATGTACATTTTTGTTTTAAATAACTTTTTAAAAATAAGATGCTCACGGTGGGATTCTGGCTCTTTTAATAAAAAAGAAAGTGTTCTTTTATTGTTCTTGAGTCCTATGATAGCTTCACTAAGAAAGTAATTTTTTTTTTTAAGTGCCTTTTTGATCTGGAAATATTCTTTTTTTTTTTCTTCCTAATCATTGCAAACAATGAAACTTACTTCAAACATGACTACAATTCTTTCTCTGTTTTGTATAAAGATAAACAGGAATTTCTTAAATTGGGAGAATGTACAGGGTTTAGTTCTGTCACTTGCAGTACAATAAACCATGTAATGTTATATTCTAGCACTTTGGTAGATATACAGACTTTAGGGTCAGCTTGTAGAATGTATTTGTCTGGAATAAAATTAAACTATGGAAAAGTTAGTGCAATCTCTAAGTTTTCTTACTATTAAAAAAAGGAGATGAAGAACAAAACCAAGATGTTCTGCTATTGCTATTAAAGTGATTAAGTAATTTACAGTGCAGAGATCCATTTCCAAACTTAAGCCCTCAAAACAAACCTTTTTTTTTTTTTTTCCAAGACCGGGAGAGTACGTAGAGCTCCTGGCTTCATTCCGTTTTGATAGAATATGTCATTGATAAAAGAGAGTTCAGGCTTCCCTAAACCAATTAAAATGTTTTTGCCTCAGGTGGTAAATAAAAGCACATGATAGAACTAAAGCAGACTGGGAGAGTGGTAATCAGTACAGTAGTTCAGTATTGAACAATATTGAACACTGTAACAATAACACATAATAAATCATTTTGAAAGGTACATTGGATATATTTTTTTCAAGGACAAATAAAGTATACTCACAAGGATCAAAAGGACACCTTAGTTATTTTTATGTTCTATTTTAGAAATTATTGACAGTTCCTTTTTAAACTAGCATTAGCTTACTTGACTGCAAAATATTTCCAAAAATACTTTTGGGTACTGGTCAGTTTTATTGAAGCCTTTTTTCTTGGAAACATTTCATTTTTAAGAGCACCATCTTGATTTTTATACATCAAATATTTTCATCTGTTAAATGTGAGATGAGTTCAATGCAGTTATGCATATGCAAGCCAGTGGTAGAGTTCAGCTTCTGTTGTTGCTGTACCATCTTTTCCTTTATGCAACTAACTAACTAAAAGAAAATTTGTATGTATGAGAAGACAGTTTTACTAAATCCATGACCATATTCCTGGTGATTCCAGCAGATTCAGTATTTCACTCAGAAGGACCAACAGGGATCCAGACTGTTCTTTCTGTTTCTTTGGGAGGATCCTATGTGAAGGGTCAGTTCAATGCAGTTCATTCACCCAAGCACAGGAAAGATGACAGTTACCAAATAGAATGGCAAAGTATTCTGAGAAAGAAATAGTCTATGTTTAGAATGTTAATTATTTAAGCAGTGAGGCAAAGTAAAATTTACAGTATGACTTTTGTGTTCTGTCAGTGAAACCAAACTTAATTTTTTAATTTTTATTAAATTGCTTTTTTTAATTGACATCATGTTCTTAAATGTAACTTCCTTTAACTAGATTATGTCCTTATTTTGCTAATTATTGCCCATTTTCAATAAGAACTCACTCATTTTTGAGAAACATTTGCATCTTCCAGTGAGGTATGTCCATTTAAGAAAATGAGCTTACATGATTTTCCTTTGAATTGCCAAAATTTCATTATATGAATACATACATGATGAAATACTCTGAGACCTTGAGCACAAGCCTTTAGAGAGCCTAACTTTACCCCAGTGTCTGCAGTGGGACTGAGCTCCCTTGTTTTAAGCAAATAATCTTTTACTTCTTTCAGTCGCTTGCCTAATGGCTAAAACTGCTTTGCTTTCTTGTAACCATTTCTGGAGACGCTGCCATTGTATCTCTTCCCCCACAGACTGCAGGCTAGGTTTTTTGGACAATCGATTTCTACTGCAATAAATCAAAGCTGACATTCTCTTCTAGATTTTGTATGTCAGTAAATCACTTTTAGAACTATAAACCTGCTAATGTGCAGAAAACATTATAAGCATCTTCCTGTAAAACTGCAGTTCTCCGTGCATGTATCACTTAATGACAGGAATATTGTGTGGTCTTACTTTTTAAAAGCTACACTTTTTCCCCTTTGCCAAAGAAAATTTTGAGCTGAATTATAGGTGCCATGGAGGTAATTGAGATCCACATCATCAAAACTGAGTAACAGGAAAAAGTCCTGCTAGTGTATTTGTATAAAATGACCATTATTCATTAGATGCCAGCTTGTAGCTATGCAGTGACATTATGTTTAACAAAGAGATTCACACTTTCTGCACCCTGTCAACCTTAGATGAACAAAAAAAGAAAAAAAAAGTAAGGATAAGGATCAATAGCAGTACTGATTAATCTTTCCAGCTTCTTGAAGAAAACCCCAGTAGTTGCAAAAATCACACTGCATAATTATCAACTTCTGTTTACCAGCCTCCATCTTTAATTCCAGCAGGTAGTATAAAGATATGTTGAAAATGTTATTTGCATTTGAAACCAGAGTTGATTTGAAAAAAAGAACATCAGATTCTTCAAGCAGAAAAATTCAGACAAAGAAATGTTAAGAGTAAAATGTAAAATATCCCATTGTAGTCAATTCAAGGTCTATTCATCACAGTAATTTGTGGTCGTGACCCAACAGGACTGTCACTGGAAACATCAGATAGTGGTGGCAGCTTAGCCAAGCTGCAGCGAATGGAACCACTGGTCAATGTCCCCCAGTAAAGGGTGAATATAAAAGTACTATTCCAGGCTGGAGCAAGGGGAGAGCTGAGCTGTGGTTGTCACCTATTTCTTTCTCCCATTGCCATCCCCAGGAAAACCCATGAGCAGTGAGCTCCCTGTAAATTGTCTTCTGTGAACTGTTCTGTACTGAAACTTGTATTTGGCCAGTCACAAATAATTCATTTCCCATGTATTGAAGCAGCCAATAGATTAGACAGTCTTGATATGTAAAAGTTGTATCACACGGGTCATGACATCATGAGAAGTTCAGTGTTTGGTCCTGAGAGATCGCATTACTATGAATATGAAATATAATGCACGTTATCTTGAATGAGACCTGAATATTTTATTACATTCTTGAGTTAAGAGAGAAAAGAGTCACTGCAAACTGATAGTTTGAGCAGGCTGTGTCACTTAACATCAGAGCAGTAATCAGCTGAAATTTTCAGTTTTATCTGTGAGTTTTTGACCATGATTATGTTTGTGGGGGTTGTTTTGATTTGGTTTTTTGGTGTGTGGTTGGTTTTTATGGAAGCTGTATTGGTTGAGGTAAATAAAGTCCTATTGCTTTGTGACTAAATAGCATGACAACTAAAATTATTACATAGACCTTAGTAAGAATTCTAGAGTTGCTTAATATTATTTAATCAACTTGTGGATTCAAACAATGTAATAGTTTAATGCTATATTATTTTATTGAAATATATTCATACTACTTTTATTTTATTTTTTAGCTGAATTGCCAAAATAAGGACTTTTGAGAAAGACATGGTTTGTATATTTCTGTTGCAGATGTCAGCTTTGTAATTGTTAGAACAGAAGGTCTTCTTCATGATGGTGGTCTTGGTGTCCTCTTCCTCAAGAGGAGAAAGGTGGAATAGAAGAGAAAACTTCATCCAAAGTGTGTTTTATTGGCATGATTTAGTAGCACTGGGAATTAGTGACTATGTGCTGTAGTAAACAAGCTATACCACATCACAAGACCATTGGTTGCTCCTTAGAATGCTCATTCCTGACACTTCTGAGGATATCCTTCAGAGCTGTCTGAGACTGAATCTGTTAAACCAGATTTAGGTTTAATCTGGTACAAATATGTTCATATGCCCTTTCATAAGTATGTCACTGTCAAGGTATAAGCAGTGCTATATACAGTGTTTCTATTTAAGAAGAAGCTAAAATGACATAAAAAGTTTCTTTCCTTTTGGAAAATTTCCCTTTAGGCCAAGTGAATTTGACATTTCTTCACTGTCAAAAATTTACCTTAAAGTGCCAGGCTCTCCGGGTCAAAATATAACTGGGATGCTGAGGACAAATTCTAGAGGACCCCAGATTAGCTAAAAAAGTGTGGATGTTGACATAGAGTTACTTACTGTGTTAGCATACCCAGGGGTCCTGCGGGAAATATCTGACACCTGGGTTAGGCTCTCAGTGGGCAGCAGTTTTCTTCAGAAGGCAACACATGTGCTGGAAATAGAAATGCAAGTGAGTTTGATGAGCTTTTGCTACTGCTTAGGAGAGCTAAGACAGAATTTTGTCCCTTTCCCAAAGGACAGTCAGGGTCAAGGACAGTAAATATCCTTTGAGAAGGGAGTTTGAAGACATTCTTGGTGCAGCAGTACATTGTGTGGGATACTCTGCTTGTGTTACGTGCCAGTTGACCTCTCCAGGTAAATATTTGCCTTCACAGGAAGACAAGAGCAGCAACAAAAATATAATACACATCCCTTGCAGCTTTAAATGTGCAAGATAATGCCCTTTTTAATTTATTTTTATTATTTGTAAGTACCACTGCTTGGGGATCAGAAAAGGGGGTGAAAGTTTCTGTTTTCTGTGCACTGTATTGACAAATATAGAAGACAGTCATTGTCCAGGAGAGCTTACCAGAAAACTGCAGCTTCATGCAAAATGTGGAAAATGACAGCAAATGATCCAAGAAAATATGAGAAAATTTTTGCATGAAGAAAAAAAGACATTATGATTATATGATATCTGTATTTTAGCATGTGTTGGTGCCTTCTGCTTTTTCTTCTTACATCTCTGTTTTCTCTATTGATGAAGTAGAAATTGATCAAGTGATACAAGAGAACCCCCAAATCATAGAAATTAAAGATCTTGTTCCATTGTTCTTAGACTCCAGTTCTTTGTTTGGTCCGACTTTAAAGGAACTACATGCAGTAAAGCCACTACTGCCTTCCTGTGTCTATTCCCAACCCTTAAGAGCGTTAAGAGATTTCTCGTATCAGTTCCATATTTTTACAGACTTTAAACATCTTTGTCCTAGATTATTCTGAGAAACTTTTCTTTATATCCTTCAAATGTTTGTGGCCACCCTTTCTAACTTGAGTTACCAGACCACTACTAGTGGCCACCAGACACATGTACAGTATATTCCCCTGGGTCTGCTCCAGTGAAGGAAAAAATGTTGCTGTTTTCTGAGCAGTTACACAAATGTGCAGTCCTAAAAAGACATAAAGCTTGCATGAGATTTATTTTACCGTGCTGTGTCTAATGTGCATTTCTTTCAGTAGCAGCCCTAGCTTCTCTGTTGCCAGCACACACTTCAAGCCATTTGCTCTGTCATGTACCTCCCCTGCTGCTGTCAGCAGGTCTGGTAGTGGGGTTCCCACTGGTAAGCCAGGTCAGGAAACTAATAAAGGCTGCAGGTTTTAATTTATTTTTGTTTTGTTATTTTTAGGATATCGTCTGTCTCTATAGCACCAGCAGGTGATTTGCTATTTCAGATGCTATTCTGGTCTTCCACGAACCATTTTGCAAAAACTGCTTTCTTGCAGCTCATTCCAGCTGTATCTTGTTTACTGAAAACTGGAAAAATAAACATCCTGAATCTTAAAGATGCACAAGTGTAAACTATGTACATATTAAAGATATTTAGTCAGTGGGATTTCCTTCGGTGTTTTGTTGTGTACCTCTTCTTATTTAAGGGTGATGATCTTAATTGTGCTATGTTTTCCATTTTTCTTTCTTCCCACTCATGCTCTCAGAAGACTGAAGAAATATTACTGCTCTTACCATAATATATACACTAGAGAAAACACTGAAAAGGCATGTTTGTTAAGCACTCTGAGCAATAACTGAGCATTGATGCAGGACTTCAGCCATCCCACAAGCTCACTGATTTTGCATCAAAAGGTAGGAAATAGAAAGTCAGTCCCAAAGTGGTATTGTAAATGCACCCTAGTGAGTCACTGGGCAGATATAAAACATCTTAACACAGATCACAATCTCCAGACCTCATCGTTGCTCAGAGACCCATCCCATGTAGCTTAGCCTTGGATTCTTCCTCCTCAATCAAGCTTTCCAACTGCCTCATTATTTTGTTTTCATAGAATAGTTTGCATTGGAAGGGACATTTTAAGGTCACCTAGTCCACAGCCCTGCAATGATCATGGACATCTTCAACTACTTCAGGTTGCTCAGACCTCCATCCAACCTGGCCTTGAATGATTCCAGGGATGAGGCATCTACCACCTCTCTGAATAACCTGTGCCAGTGTTTCACCACCCTTGTTGTAAAAACCTTCTCCTTTCTATCTAGTCTAAATCTACCCTCTTTTAGTTTAAAGCCATTGACACTTGTCCTGGTACAACAGGTCCTGCTAAAAAGACTGTCCCCATCTTTCTTAGAGACCCCCTTTAAGTACTGAAAGGCTGCAATAAAGTCTCCCTGGAGCCTTCTCTTCTCCGTGCCAAACAACCCCAACTCTCTCAGCCTTTCTTCCTACAAGAGGTTTTCCAACCCTCTGATCATTTTTGTGGCCCTCCTCTGGACCCACTCCAGTAGGTCCAGGTTATGGACACAATACTCCAGGTGGGGTCTCACCAGAGTGGAGAAAAGGGGCAGAATCACCTCCCTCAACCTGCTGGCCACACTTCTTTTGATGCAGACCAGGTTATGGTTGGCCTTATGGGCTGCAAGAGCACATCATCAGCTCATATGCACCTTTTCACTCACCAGTACTCCTAAGTCCTTCTCTTCAGGGCAGCTCCCAATCCCATCATCCTTCAGCCTGTACTGATACTGAGGATTACCTTAACTGAGGTGTAGGACCTTGAACTTGGACTTTTTGAACCACTTGAGGTCCTATTGGCCCAGTTCTCACGCTTGTCCAGGTCCCTCTGGATAGCATCCCATCTCTCTCGTGTGTCAACCACACCACTAATGTTGGTGTTGTCTGCACACCTGCTGAGGGTGTCCCGGGTCCCACTGACTATGTCATTGATGAAGATACTAAAAAGTACTTGTTAACTTGATTCTCATGTTTTGCAGAGCAGGACTTGGTACTCCCCAGTTCTGGGGTGGGAAAAGGATAGCTCACTGCCATCATTCTATTTCCACTCTCTAGAGTGGTTTTAGAGCAACTCAGTCCTTTTGTGGATTAGACTTCCAAAGAAACGTATTTCCAAGCCAAAATACCTAAAACATTCCTATGCCTAGTAAAGATTGGAAAATGGCAGTCCTGTCTTCCTGCCACATGAATGTTCACATGCTCATGGTATCCCTTGATCACTTAGATCACTTTCTGCTTGTTCTTCACTGCTTCATGTGATTGTTAAGATGCTGACATCTTCACTGTTCCTCCTGTTCCCCATCCTGAAACTGTATTTTTTCAGTGACCAGACCAACTTGTCTCCCTCTGACTGGACTGCTTGCTTGGCATGTAGGTGAAGAAGACATATGAACTGTAGTGGAAAGAATACTTCTGTATCTGTTTTTTGACCTGAGCAAAGTGACAGGAATTACAAGCCTCTTTCAGATAGCACTTGGCATAACTCTTGCTGGGTTTATTCTGGGCTTTTTTTAGGGCTATAATCCCAATGTTGTTCAGGACATATTGTTGATTTATTGATTCTTTCTCTTCATGTCTTTGATCTTTTTTTGGCTTCAACTGAAAAAAAAACCCAACATGGTATTCTGCAAAACTCCCTCCACCTGCATAACTGATGTGCCTGTGTTTCTCCATCATACATACTTTCTCCGAAATTTACATAATGATTCCTTCACATTATGGTGTTCCATGGAGTTCAGTGGCATCTTACAACTCTCTTTTTCTGCATACTAAGAAAGCATTAAAGTGATCAAAGTGGAGCCCTACCTAGAACAGATATTAATCTGTGTACATAGTGCACAGTAAGGCGCATGATTGGTATGATGGGTTTAAATTTTTTAGAGTAATCTAATTTTTACAGAAGCATCTGATACAAAATTGATAAAATGCTACAGCTGGAGCAAATAGGAATTGATGGACAAATCATGTTAGAAAGATAAAATAATGTAGCTTTTGTTTTTAAGCAAAGATAAGGAGAATAAATAAAGAGAAGCCCCCCATGCCCTTAGGAGATCCTAGTGGATATTAGCCCAGATCTACTGAAAGGAGAGACCAAGATACTTGGGGTTAAGTGACCTGAAAAAATCTCACACATACAAGTTTGTAAGTAGAGTATCTTATTCCAGCTGAGGGGAATAGGTGAAAAATCAAGTTTATACAGTTCCTCAGATACTAAACTAATTAGTATATCATGTGAGTTCCAGGCTTTGTGGTACAAAACTAATTTTCACCAGTGATAATTTTTGCTGTTGCTGTTTAGTTAAGAATTATATTTTCCAGCAGTTTGGGAGGAAAGTGCCCTTAAATGGCTGAACTTGCTGCATTGCTAAGTGAAAGGAATTGTATACTTTGAAGCTTTTTAATGTCATAAAAAAATAAGTATGTCACCTGGGAAAACATTACTCAAATATTATTTCATGGTGGGCTTTTTCTCCCTCAATTCGCAGTCCCTTGAGAGATATAACCCAAATTAACTCTGCAATGAAGGCTAATAGCCTGCTTGAATAGAACCTTTGAATTTTTTTATAGAAGTTTTATTCCTAGACTTTTCTACCTTACTTTTTTTCATAGAGCAGTGTTTATTTTTCAGGTGGAGGGGAAGAAGAAGAAAAATGTTGAATATTGTTAGGGTATTTTCTTCATCCACTTTTAATTCCATGCTCCACAAACCCAAGAAACAATAGGAGTATCTCTCTGGCTTTAACAAATAATTTTTGATCTAAATCCAACATCATTGACATAAGCACAACTCTTTTGTTCCCCTGGGGGAAAAAATTATAATGAACTTAGCACCAGACTCAAGTATCACATGCAAGCTCAGTTTATAGGAATGTGCACTAGCTTGAACACAAATAATAGTAACAAAAAAACCAACTATAAGAAATGGAAGAAACATGGTTATGCCATTCCCCAAAATTAATAGAAATTGACTTTTTTTTAAATCATGTACCAGGAATTCCAGGACTATTAAGTATTATGAGATTTTAGGAACAAAGAAAATGGATGAGATCATCATGAATGTTTGGTAACAATAGTAACACAGAACTATGCTGTTTCCAATTAACAGTGGAGTGATGCTGAAATATATTTCATTAGTATACAGGTAAAGGGGCTTTACTGCTAATCAGAATGAATTGCTGCATTCAACACAGAGCTGCTACAGGTCTTTAAATTGCTTTTGCCTTGCTGTATGGATATAGCTGAACATAGTTTAATACATTTTTTACATGGTGTAATTTTGTCTAGCTCATACAGTGTCAGGGTAATAATAATGATATTCTAATATTAATGCAAGCACAAGATATACATATTGATGAATAATGGTCATATGTTTTTGGATCTCCTTGCCAAGTCATATTAAAATGACAAATAATTGCCATTGCTTCAGAGAAATGGTACAGGCTCTGTAGTCAAAAAGCACATTAGGGATCCACAGCATCCATTTGTTATCCTTTGTCAGGAAAACATGGTTCTTTAATGAAAGTGAATGAAAGGACACTGATTGAGGACAGTGACACTAAACCTCTTTCTCAACAGGAGCCATGACATGAGTATTAATAAGCAGATTGAAAGGTTAAGACTCAGCTTTGAAACTCTGGAAGCACAGTAGAATCTGAAATAACTCCCCCTTCATAATATGGGGGAAATCGCAGTGTAAAATGCATTGTATAAGCCTTCTGGCCACAGGAGGGTAGAGCGTATGGAAATTGGTTTCCAGACAATTCAGGCAAATGCCATTTAAAATCTTGGTCTAAATATATTTTTGTTAAAGTCTTGCTTTTAATTCTATCTTGATAAATGATCCCTTTCTTTCTCATTATCTCCTCCCTCTTTGCTCCCAGTAGTATCAAAATGCTCACAAAATCAACCCAGGCATTTCCTGGGTATTAGTGAGAGTAGTTGAGAAAGCAAGGGCACAAAGATGCAACTCAAGCTGAGTATAAAAGAGTAACCTAGAGCAATGCATTTAGTAAGCATTTAACATGTATGTTACTTGGAGAAATTTCAGCGTAAGAAACAGATTTTTGAATGAGTAATGCATTGTGGTGATCCCTTATTAATTACTGAAAACCTAGGGGAGCCAGTCAGGGTCATGGATGAGTCTGAAACAGTCGGTGCCTGATTCTGCTGAGCTCTGTACACGTGTTGTCCTACCAGAGTGGGTGGTGCATGCAAGGGGCAGTGCGAATGTGTGTGTCTCTGCAGGGTGGTAGTTAGAGCTGTTGTGTCTCTGTTGAGATTTTGCTTCCCTGAAACTCCCTATGACCTGCACAAACTCAGTACGATCAGCGTTTCTGACCACCTTTGCAGTTTTATGTTCTTTTTATAGTTCTACTTTTCTATGCACAGAAAATATCATCCAGGAGTTTGTCAGGTTTAGTGTTGTAAGAAAAATCCCTGTGATACTAAAATATCATCTTCTCCATGCCAGTAGCAAAACTGGGCAAAATGCCTCAAGTTTAGAGGTGTTCAAATGCACATACTGGTTCTGTTCATCACAGAGATAAGAGTGAGCTGTGATGTTCACGGTTATATTTCAGCATATTCAAATAAGGGTAGAAGACTCTAATTGAATGTCTCTCCTCCTAAAGATCTGACAAAATGGCAAACCATTGTACACATTGAAGAAATGCATTTAAATAGAGATTAAATGGTAGTAATAATTCCAAAAGATATTGAAATATTTGGTTTCTCTTTAGGCAAGGCTAATAATCATGTAGCCCAGGTCTCATCAGCAAATTAACAGGGTCTGGGACTATTATGTGATGCAGAAGCTTACAGTGTGGCGTAACCCCTGTCCATATTATTAAATGCTTTTAGTCTTCAAACAGGTTGCTCCAGGCATGCTGCTGATTGAGACTTTTGTCTTACCAGCTTGTGGTAATTCCTGAACTGTACTTAGGAATTGTCTGGGACAGATGGTTGAAACATGGCAAAATTACATCATGGACTTTTCTAAAAATTGCATGACAGAGGAGTTCCCTTGTTCACTGGCACTGTTTTGTTTAATGGAATATCTGTAGGTGACAGATTGGTAACAGTGACTTCTGTGGTAAACAGTCACTGAATCAGTACAAGTTGATGTCATTTTATATTTAATGTAGGGAAACAGTGGATATTTTAAAGATGAAATAGCCACAAAAAATAACCAAAGAGGTGACTGTGAGGTGATGCAATTTAAATTAAATACAAAGAAAATGTAAAGATAATTTGCATTTATCTGATTATTGGAAAGCAATAGAAACATTTTCTGTCAGGCAAGGGGCCACCATCTATGGCAAGATGAAGTGCATGTGGCATCTATGGCAAGATCCTAGTGGATGAGTTAAAGGCTGTGGATGTTGTCTGCCTGGACTTTATAGTAAAGCCTTCAACACTGTTTCCCACAGCATCCTCATGAAAAAAAAAAAGTCTGCTTATGGCTTGGATGGGCATACACTCTTCTGAGTAAAAAAATTTTCTGGATGGCCAAGCCTAAAGAGTGGTGGTGAATGGAGTTAAATTCAGTTGGCAGACGATCACAAGTAGTGTTTTGCACGGCTCACTATTGGGGCCAGTTCTTTATCAATCTTGTCTTTATCAATGATCTGTCTGAGGGGATCAAAGTCACCCTCAGTAAATTTGCAGACAACATCAAGTTGGGCATAAGTGTTGCTCTGCTTGAGGGCAGGGAGGCTCTACAAACGGACCTGGACAGGCTACATTGATGGACCAAGGCCAATGGTATGATTTTCAACAAGGTCAAATTCTGGGTACAGCACTTGGTCCACAACAACTTGGAAAAGAGTGGCTGGAAAGCTGCTCAGCAGAAAGGGACCTGAGGGTACTGATCAACAGCTGGCTAAATATGAGTGAGCAGTATGCACAGGTGGCCAGGAAGGCCAAGAGCATCCTGTCTTGTATCAGTAACAGTCTGGCCAGCAGGACTAGGGAAGTGATTGCCCCTGTGCTTGGCACTGGTGAGGCTGCACCTTGAATACTGGGTTCAGTTTTAGGCCCCTCACTACAAGAAAGACACCAAGGTGCTGGAGCAGGTCCAAAGAAGGGCAACTGAGCTGGTGAAGGGTCTTGGGAACAAGTCTTATGAGGGACAGCTGAGGGAACTTGGGTTGTTTGGCTTGGAGAAAATGAGAGTAAGGGGAGACCTTCTTGCTCTCTACAACTACCTGAAAGGACATTGTAGAGAGGTGGATGTAGGTCTCTTCTCAAGTGATAAATAAGAGGAAATGGCCTCAAGTAGCGCCAGGGGAGGTTTAAGTTGGATATTAGAAAACATTCCTTCACTGAAAGGGTTGCAAAGCACTGGAACAGGCTCGGCAGGGAAGTGGTGGAGTCACCATCCCTGCAGATATTTAAATGTTGTGTAGATATGGTGCTTAAGGGCATGGTTTAGCAGTGGACTTTGATAGAGTTAGGTCAGTCATTGGACTTGATGATCTTGAAGGTCTTTTCCAATCTAAACAATTCTATCATTCTATGATCTGTTGTAAATAACAGAGTGGAAAAAAAAAGCATATATATGCATGTGCTGGTGAAATGATGGAAATTCTTAGCTCTCTTCTGGGTATTCTTTTGATCAGCAACACTGCATATATGTTGGATCCTGAAGTTTTCTTTTGCACCTCACTATTAATTCTTTCCCAGGTGAAAACCAAGTGTGTAAATAGCTAGAAGGTGTACTTCACTCTAGGAACTGCTTCTCATATACACATAGAGAGAGCTTAAACACAGTTTATTCCCTTTGCCCTGTGTCGCTATCCATCCAACCTTGTTACAAGCCCAGTACCTCTCATACATCACATGCATCCAAACAGTGTCCTTGGTTGACACTACTCTGACATTCTGCAATTCAGTTTCCTCTTTATTTTGAGCACCTTAGCTGGAAAGCCACAAGAGAATCAGTATTAATTTTTAGGGCTACAGGATTATCATGCAGGCACCACAGAGGACCCAGATGAAGAGCTATCCAATTCAGACCTAGGACTGCATGTCTGAGGCAGTGTGGCCGTGAGTATCTACACCATTTGTTGCCGAGTCCTCTGCTGTTACCTCTAGTAGGTGCCTTAAGCAATGTGGACGCAGTCTCAGTCAGTCAAAGATTAACTCTGAAATTTGTTGGATGCGGGACTGTGAAAAGTAAGCAGCCTTAGTACGTAACAGGTGAAATATTTCTAAGAAAAATGGAAATGTGAATGTCATTTTATAAGGCCCCAGTGAGATCTCATCTGGAGTACTGATAAAATTCTGCTCACTTATCTATAATAAAGCTGAAATCGAGTAGAAACAATTGCAAGAAAGAGTTCCCTGGACGATCAAGGAGATGGAGATCATAACAGAGTTTTATTAGTCTTGCAAAAAGTAATCTGGAAGAGGATGTTATTGATTTAATTACATCAAGAAGGTGGACATGAGGGATTGAGAATTGTCTAAATGCAAGGGCATTGTTAAAACAAATGAGTGTAGATGAGTAAACTTGAATAAATAAAATTAGGCTACAATATAAAGAAATATTGTAAACTTTAGAAGAGAGAGCATGTGAAAATCTTGTGTATAGGTTGTGGAGACAAGACACCCAGTTTTTCAGATGGAGCTTGACGAATATAGGAAAGGAATTCTATAACTTGGTTGTTTAGGACACCACAGGGCTGATGGTCCAGACATTGTATGACTATCAATTTCATCTGTCCCAAATATCGTAGAAATCTTGTTCATATAAAGCATTCCAGTGTTACACTTCGTTAGCTGCTCTTTTAACCTGTAAGAATGACTAATTTTTCAGTTCTGAAATAGTTTATTTTTACACTGAATAGAGAACCTATGTGACTTCGAAGTCTAGCTGTATCAAGTACAGGGTAAAATACAGCTATCTGTACATTAAATGGGAAACTGGATGCATACATTCAGAAATGCCTCACTGAGATATGTATGCATTGTGCATTTTCACATAAATACTATGTCACACAATTTGAACTTTGCAAATTTTGAAAATTTAGCCCCTGATATGTAGGTTGTTCAAATGGAGTATCTGCTACCTGATGTTTTTTAAGTTTTTTGTTTGTTTTGCTTCATTTCTGATCTGCGGTGAGACTTGTTCTGGCAATGACAGGAGGGACAAATTGTTCATAGATCTTGTGTGCCATTCCTGATACAGTATATTTTCAGTACTGTAGTTCTCATGCGCAGTGTTAGAAGTAGTTGAATGAAGAGACAGCACGCCAATATCTCGGAAAATAATGGACTTATTTTTCATGCTGATAGTCTGATCTTTCTGGAGCTCCCTCCCAGAATCCCAGGCCCTAATGAGACTGGATGCTAAGATCCAGTAATGGGCTTGCCTTGTGACTAGCTATATTTTTTTCATGGAGGGAGTCAGTTTTGAGAAAATGTAAAAAATCAAAGTGGAGGATCTGAAGCTGGTTATATTGCACTGGAAAACAATGTTTACATTACCTTATATACACTTTTACAATTTTCCTTTAAAATATGTTATCTTTATGGCTGTGAGATAAACTCATTCAGTGGCGAATTCAATTCAAGAAAAATTCTGAGTCGTCAAACAGACTATGACAGTCATTAAAGACATTCACAATACTGGTTTCATATCAGTTTTATATTTACAGGAATAATACACATGCAAAATGTATATTTAAATGCATTTTAAAAGTTATTTTTATGGTAAACAGCATCAAAACATATTGTCATTGAAAGGAATTAGATAGAAATGTATCCATGATTCCCTTTTCATACCTGAGGTATGAAGAATACTCTTGTCCCTAGTTAGGCAGTCAGTTAGGCTTTTAACTGGTGTTTAACAACACCAACTGTTCCCCTTTGTCCTTACAGCCCTTCATGTAGTCAGTGCCTGCTATTATATTTAACCTAAATAGCAGCCTCACTTATGACAGTTGTATTCAGCCATATATTATTCACAGCTTATTAGAGTGGGAGTTAAAGACAGATTGCTGTAGTTTTCCATTTTTCATGGAGGTTAGTCAAAAATATTTCCTAGCTTAACCAACACAGAATCCCACTACAGGAGATGCCATCACCTTGTAAACCGTGGGTCCTGTAACCAGACAGCCCTTTTACTTCATCACAGCTTGGGAAATCCCCCATTAGCTGAAGAGGTAACACCGTACGCTTACTCATACGCTCGTCTTGGATATCATCTCTAGTGATGACTGTAAAAGTTTGTTGCCCCAGAGAAGCAGGAATACAAAAAGCTGTAGGCAGAGCCCGTCCCCCAACTAAGCACTGCTACCTTCTATTGAATGTTATGAAGGGGCTGTGCTTTGGTCCCAAGGCACCATCTCTATGAACTCTGTAACAAATCAGCAACCCGTGTCTTCAGCAGAACTATGTTAAAGCAGAGACTATTTTCCTGATGTTTTAATGGCTTGATTTGTGCACTGACTGGACAATCTGGTTTGAAATCCGTATAACTGAATTTTTTATTTTAATGCAAAAAAAATAAAGTGTCAAAATCAAGGCCCAATATATCTGAATACAAAATCATAATATTTTTCTAATCAGATTAATTGCATAAATTAATTAAAATATCATTTTGTTTCAGCTCTATTTATTGGAGAAACCCAGTTCAACAGCTCCCGAGTAACACCCAGCTTCTCAGAGAGATTAAGGTGTCTAAATAGCTTTGAAGTTTTGAGAATAAATGCCTTAGTTTAAATGTGCAAGAAACTGAACAGACTTAATTTTGCCCATGTTTACCTTCTCCATCTGCTTTACTCTTGCCATGTCTGAAACAAGACTTATGTGCATAAAGCCTGTGCCTAGATTATATTCTTGCCCGAATCAGGATCAGAATCTTGAATTTTCACCTGAAGTGAAATGTGTTCTAGTGTCACATCTTGTTCCTACCTAAGATACATTTTTTTTTCCTTTGATTTCAGAAGGAATAGGATCAAATGTAAATATTCTTTGCTGTCTTAAAATACTTTATACAAACACAATTAATTCAAGTCCATAACCAGGACAAATCCAGTAATTTTTTGGGAGGATTTTGAGTGGTTGGAGAAGTCAACAGCTACCCCTGCTTGCCAATGAAAAGAGAATCCCTTGAGCATGTCTACAGAACCTGCTCCTGTACATGGAATATTTGCTCCACGTTGGAGTGTGTTCTGCATGGGAAGATAATGAAAGTGCCAGCCAGGCTGGATGGAACTGAATAATTAAACAAGCTTTTAAATTATGTTGTCATCAAATGCTGGAGGATATGGTCCTGCTGCAGGAGAAGAACTGTCTGTCATGTATCTGAGGCATTTTTGCAGGAGATATTCAGGATTAATATTGGCTACATAATTAGTTTTTCTTGCAGGTATGTTAGTACATTAGCAGTAGATGTTGCAATAATTTCTATTATCCCATGTTACCTGTACTTTGAGCAATTGTATCACTGTTTCTATTTCTGCATCTATAGTGGATATTTTTCTAGAAAATGGAAGAATATAGTTGCTCTATACATGTAGCATGGTGTTTTTTTGTGTTTTGATTTTTTTTCTCTCTTCATTTTATTATTTTTACATATTTTATTTCCTCCTATAATTTAATGGAAGCCAAACACAGAATCTAGGCAGATAAATGTACTGAAACCTTGTTAGCATTTAATCTCTTTTTAGACATATGCAAATATTGCTGTTAGTAATACTGGAGCCTTGACCAGCAGTCACCTGAGGAAGTTGCTCATCCGTTTTTCACAGTGTGTCCATTACTATCAGGCTCTGAAGATTGTGGTTCAGAATATTTGCTCTTGACGAAAACAATAGAATTAAGCCACAGGGCTTCAGAAAATTGCTTTCATATTCAAGAAGTGCTACACATATACAGACACCTTGTTGATGATTTTCCTACCCTGAAGAAAATATATTGCTGCTGCCACAAACCTGTCTTTTGGCACTTTGTCACTTACAAGTGATGATAAAATTGCAACAAAGAGACTTCTTTTTAATCTCATAGGTCATCGTTTGTACTCTGGACAGTCCTCCCTTTGTCCTCTCATTTAGTTCAGATAAGATGGAAAAATCCTTTTAGTTGCCTCTAAACTTCTCTTATAAATACAAAATTCAAAGAATCAGCTTCAATGTACCCTCAAATCTTTAACATGGCAACTTTTTTATTCATCGTTTTCATTTGCATCAAAAGCTCTGTGTGCATTTAAAATATATCTATATTTTAGGCAACTGAATTGTAGGCAGCCTTTTTGAATTATAGATTCACATCAAACTGTGAACCTTAAGAGAGACATTTAATCCCTTTAATTTTGTGAGAACCCTAGAATCTTGTGATAATTGTATTACTGAAATTCTGACCATTATTATATCCATTTGTTACTGCTAAACACTTAACAGAATTTTTTTAATTCAGTTATCCGGTCCAGCAATTCAAAGTTGCAGAAAACTTATGATGAATAGAAATAGAAAATTCTGAATAAATCCATGTATATGTTGAATATTTTGAAGACATACTTTCATGCCATTTGTACAAACAGCAATTTATCTGGCTACATTCTTTTTGATTTTTTTTTTCTACATGTGCTGGGAGATTTTTCTCATCTTTGTCAGCTTCCTCTTCAGCTTTATATCTCAGTGAAATCCCAGACGTGTCTGTGACATAATATGTCTACTTCCCGTGAGATTTTGATGCAGCAAATGCAGTATTTTGTATCCTGTCTGCACTTTCTTTCAATCTGAGTCTCTTCCAGTTGGAGATATGAAAAGAGCAAAGAAGGAAAAGAGGCTTAAAATCTCCTGAAAAGGGCAGCCCTTGCCGTATGCCTTCCTCCGCCCACGGTGTACATCAGGCTTGTCTG
The DNA here is from genome assembly GCA_024611175.1 of Megaceryle torquata. Classification (NCBI taxonomy): domain Eukaryota; kingdom Metazoa; phylum Chordata; class Aves; order Coraciiformes; family Cerylidae; genus Megaceryle; species Megaceryle torquata. The sequence continues at coordinate 27,451 of JANIJG010012948.1, read as the reverse complement.
CTCCTCCCTCTACATCCGACAACAGATATCCAGGAACAAGGCAGAGTAGGAATGAGGTGGAACCAAAACTGGTGTCATGCTTTTTATGTGAGGGTTAAGCATTCTTTTAAAAAAACTAAGTGGTGCTATCAATACCTAGGACAGATTGTCTACCTTTTCTCTCTTGGATCCCCCTGGCTACTACCAAGCATAGCGTGTGGAGGCATCACATGTTCCCTAGGGTGAAGGAGGAGTCCTCTCCTGCAATCCCTCCCCATTGCACACAAGGGCTTGAAGAGCATGTCCAAAGGAACAGAGAGACAGATGCAGAAATTCAAAGTTTACTAATATGAGGCAACCTCCAGACACCTAGGATGTTCCTCCCATGAGAAAGCCAAGCATTAAGAAATACAGGAATGGACAGTTAGGTGCCTAAATAATCATTAAAGGCCATATCTTCTGCAAGTGTCCAGGGGAAAAAAGCCTGATAACTCCGGATGAAGGGATCCTTGTCTTCAAACCAATCAATTCAGAGGATAATGGACAGATTACTCATTTACCTAGATTTGGCCCCTATAAGGAGAAATGTCCTGGGTCTCCTGCCTGTGTCACCTTCCCTCATCTCCTAAAATCCCTGCAGATTCACCAGTATAAACTGGCAAAAGCAGAATTAGCCACAGTGAGCATTATTGCTTTTTTGTGGGACTCTCCACAATGTGGGCTAAACTTGAAGATAATGAACCAGCTTTATCTAGTTTAATTATGCTGCTTGGAAATGTTTACAATAAATAAAGATGCATGGCTAAATAGCCAAGTTCAGAAAACTATTTTTTCACTAGGTAAACTGCCCTTTTAGAGTTACTAATTTTTTTTTCATTTGTATGTTTGCCTCATTAATTTTAATTTTCTGCTAGGTGTTTATAGAATAAATACATCCAGACACCCTTTCCCTGTTCAGGACGTACCCTATAGTAATCTTCAAAAGTAGTAGCTTCAAAGAGAAATGATTCAGAATGGAAACAGGTTCCTATGATATCCTAAATAACTGTAATGCTTATGAATACTAATGCAGAAGAGTCTGATAGCAGACTAATGAAGAGTCCCAGTTTCATAGCCAAAGAAAGAGTATATGGTGAACAATATTTTGCTGGAATTATTAGGACAATGATGTTTGTACTTCAGATATAGAAAATGATTAATCAAAAACCAAGTGTAAATACTGTTTTTCAAAGTAATTTCTGTAAGTGATGGGACATTACTCTCAAGACAAGTTTTTCTTTCAAACTCTTTTATTCCATAAGTCACCTCTTCCTGACCTTATGCTGATCACGTAAGATGGTGTTTGTGACACAAGGGTGTCATAAAAATGATGTACTTCCATGCCAAAAATAGATTTAAAAAAATGCAAGAGCAAGAGGATTTCCTCAACTACAGAGTATAAAACAGAAGCAGAAAATTATGGGAAAAAAAACCCCAAACCAAAACAAAAAAAGAAAATGATGAAAAGCATGAGCAGTTTTAAGACTCTGATTGATGGAATTTTCTCAAAATTTTCGCAGTCTTTTGAAGTGTTAGTGCATTTCACAGCAACCACTGGTAGTTTCTGAACTCGTATTTTAAGGCTGTATTTATACCAGGGGCTCAGTTCTGAACTCAGATACAAGCTATTTTAGCCTTGTGTATGTAATAAAATTAGTCACCCTCGCTGCGCTTATATAGGCCTGTTTGTGAGCCCATGGCAAACTCAGCAGCACGGCTTCATGCCTGTGTTCTGATGTTTGGCCCTGGTTACCCTGCCTCACGCAGACCTGCTGTGCCAAGAAGGGACAACACAGAGCATCTGTCCTCATTCAAACAGTGCCTATCACTCAAACATTGAACTAACCTGTAGCCCAGTTCAAAAACTCCTGGATGAGACCCATTACGGCCAAATGCAGGAGGAGTTGTGCTGAATCAGCCTACGTGGCTGAAGCTGAGGCTTCATCTTGTCCTGCACTAGAAACAAGACATATCTGTCTTCAGGCAGTATAGCTGGGATGAATGAAAGCATACCGTGAGAGTGGTAAAGGGTGTACCAGAGATTGGAATGCTAATGTAGTGGTATTCTGCCAAAAATTCCCCACGGGTTTATGAAACACTTTTTAAAATCAGCAGGTAATTCAGGTTTTAACAATTATTTTGCCAGCTCTGGCATTTTGCCTGTACATAGTTGTTAATGGTTTTATTCAGTTTTATGTATTTCTGCAGCAATCTTCTAGTATTTAATCATCTCTCTCTATTTTGTTATTTTTACATTTAGTGAAGCAAAGCTTCTCTATTACAGTCCTGAATCTCCACACTTGGGATCTTTGTGGTAACCCTGGCAACCTTGTTAGCAGGGTGGGCTACAGCTTCAGCAGCCAGCCGCCGGCTGAGCTGGGGTGCATTGCCACTGACGAAATGTTACCCAGGCTTTTGGGGTTGAGGCTGCAAGGCTGATGCCTGGGTGCAGTTATGCATTTGGTTCTGCATGACCACATAGTCCCTTTTTTAAAACAAACAAACAAACAAACAATACTACTTAGTTTAAGCCTATAATGTCATTTTTGAGAGGGTGTTAAGGTACTACCACATAGTTCTTTGTCATGATAGGTGGCAGGAGTAAGGCCAAACATTCTTTCTCAGCTTTTGAGATTTTATCTTTATTACTCATACTCTTCTAAATTACTTTTTAATTCACTAAGCAAACAATTTCATGTTTGCTATATACAAAAAGTTTTTAAAAAGCAGGTATTTGCTATTCTATTCTATAGAGCTCTCAAGCATTCACTCTGTTAGCATAATCCATAACCTATTAACATAATCTATATTAGTTTCTGCAGTATCATCTATTAAATTATACAACAATAAGAACATGTGAAATTAGCATGCACCATACAAATATTACCTGATTTTTTTGAAGGTATTTCCCAAGACTCTTTCTTTCCATTTCATATCTGTATATCTAAATAACACTATACCGATAGGCATAAAATATGGGCTGTCCCTGTCGTGAGGGATGTTGACAGTTGCTGTAGCTTTAAGAGGGAGCACTCTACATGGTTAAAATTCCTTCAGACTGAACTACTGTACATTTTTAAATCATAATACTGCAGACTTCTGGTTCAGGCAATCCTGCTAAGTGTTCCACATCTTCTCTCCATCATCTTTCCAGTGTCTCTCAAAAGAATTCCTCCTAGAAGGTTCCAAAAACAGCATTCAGAAGAGTAAATGTTGTTTGCAGAATGTCTTAAATTTTGAAGCTGGTCACTTTATTTTTATATATGTTTACTTAGTTTAACCGTCATTAAAATCCCAGGGGATATTCTTTTTACTTTTACTCTTCAAAATTCAGCATGTGAGATACATTGATTTATTGATACTAGTTTAACTAAGCCAAGAACTTGCTCAAGTATTGGGGCTTTCTGCAGCAGTTGAGTTGCAATTTATTTATGACATAAGATTAGTGAATAATTTCTTCTTGATCTATTGCTGTGGGTGGGAAAGGCTGAATACTTTCCCATAGATAGACTGATAGACTCTACTGTTTAGATTTTGATGTAGAAGCCAAGGACAAAACTAGAATGAGAAAGGAACAAGAAGGATTAGACTCAAGGTTATAGTTTGAATTAGGGTTGAGATTGAGAATAAATCCTGAGTTGGTAGTTTTACTCCTTGATCTTCTAAGACCTTCTCTGTGTTGGTTTAAGAGCCAGGTGAGCACTGCTATTGTAGCAGTATCTATAAGGCGGCTGTGAGCAGTGTTAAGATTTGTTATATTTGCTTAATGTTTAGCTTTTGCTTATCTCCTACAGTGAGGATGAGGGCTGGGACACACAGAGTCTTATACTTACGTGCTTGTTTGGTATGGATTATTGTCATAATGTAATGTTAAAGATAGTGTTGGATGTAGGTTAGTAAAGGAAAGGATCTGAAGCTTAGCTTATCTGGGCATGTGAAGAATGCAAGTCTGGCATGCTTCCTTGTTCTTGTAATTTTTTTTACATTTTATTGCTAATTCATGCTGTACCAAAGGTTGGCAGGCTTCATTTAGGCTGCCTGTGCTCTAGGCCAGCTTGGAGAACATGCCACTGGTGGCCTTGAAGGGGCCTTTCCAGGAAGGTCTGCAAAGGACCCTTAGCCAAGGATCCCTCCTCAAGCTTACGATTAAGCACGAGGCTGAAAAGACAGTGGCCCTTTTGGACCATGTGAAAGCCAAAGCTGACTGAGGGTGGGTGTAGATTTTATATTTACATGACAGAGGGCTTCAGTTTTGTGTGAACTGTTAGGTAAGTTGCTTGACATTATTATTCATATTGATACTGCACACAGATCTAGTGGAGAGCTGACAAGAAAATAGTGAAATGATTTTTATTCTGTTCCGATAGGCAACAGTGGCCAAGCAGAGCTAGTTCACATGAGGGCAGAGGTCCAGCACATTTTGATTTTATTACACAGTACCTGGAGGTCCTTAAAAGCACAGGCTTTGTTCCAGGATAAGTAGTTTAAGCCTAGTTCAAACATGCAGTTCTCCTGTTTCTTTTCCCTTGGATGTTTAGCTTTTCAGGAAACCTTCAACTCTCACCATTTCAGTATGAGAATAGGAAAGTTCATCTGAACAGTATTACTCCTGTTAAACTGTAATATTATTGATTCCTATAATAGGTTTAGTCATCTTCTGACAAAAATGGCAATAATTCCATCTTCAATCATTGGGTTAATATTCGGAGAGAAACCCCCTGTAGTAGCCTATTTACAGATAATTTCTTTATCTTCTTAATAGTCTCTTGAAAATTTGGTGACAAGATTTGGTAACAGACTGCCATTAAGGGCATAATAGGACACCTGTAACTTGCCAGTTTCTACAAATACCAAGGCTGGGGACACCCATTATACCAGTACATCACAAGAACTTTCAAAACTACAGTGCAAAAGGCGTCATTCCAGATGCATCCGCTCTCTCATTGTACAAACCTTCACCACAGTCAGCTATGGAAAAAAAAAGTCAGAACTCTTAGATCCTGTGAGTATCAATGCGTAGGGAGTTCGTTATGAGATGATACTTTTGGAACACAAACTGTGATATACAGTCATTGCTTTCAAATGTTAGAGAATAAGTTGGGAGAAAAATATAAATATCCACTGTCTTGGGGTGCCAGGAGGCATGAAAAATCATCACCCAATAAATCTTGTTACATTAAAAAATGAGTATGTGGCACCTCTAGGACTGAATACACAGTATTACCTGATTTATGGGAGTTATGAAGTTACATGGTGCACTTAAGAAGCCCAAGGCAGGGGGCTGTGCAGGTTGAAGGATAAATAGTGATTATATTTGATTTTCAATACTAAGATAGAAAGGAAGAAAAAGGTCCATCAGGCTTCAATCACACTTTGAGACCCTGTTATGAAAATATCTTTCTACGACATACCATGGTATATGAGTAGTTTCCAGTACCACCTCAGGGTGGTCCTTTACTGAAAAAAAGAGTAGTAGATGAAAACTGAATGCTTAGTGGAGATGTGGATTTTCAAGTAGCCAAATTAGGGAAAGTTTTTTCTTCTCCAAGGCTGGGATGTAGAGATCCTGATGTAAGTAGAGGAGAGTTCTCCAAACCAACAGTTGAGCAGCTGAACAAGGGAAGAATTAGTTTTTAGATTTCAAATGTGTGCACATGTGATTGGTAAAGGACTCTTACAGATTTGGCAAAATCCTGCTTGTATTACTCTGGAAAATAGTCATAGTATCTAATGGAATAGTAGAGAAATAGTAGTCAACATAAGCAATGAGATTATAAAAACTATTGTGCAGAAAAGTAAGCACTTTTCTTATTTCCTGATTGTTTATTGGGACCATTTTCCCCCTTTAAGGCACATAAGACATGAGCATAAACAATAAGCTCATGTGTCAAAGATGGTCTAGGTGTAGGTGATGCTGCCTTGAGGCAGGAAATGGTGTAGAGAACCACTGAAGGTCTTGTTTTCAGTGGTTACTAGAGCACTGGAAGTACAGCTTGGTTCTGTTGAATCTGTCAGTCTCTTTACAGAGCATATATGCCTGGTGAATCACACTAATTGAGAGAAAATATGTAAGGATTAAGGCTTATTTACTGGGAAAAAAAAAACCCCAAACCACCAGCATAGTCTTCTCTTTGAACTTAGGCACCTAAACAAAAAAGTTGGGTTTCAAGAGATGCTGAGTGCCTGAACCTTTCTCTAATTCCATTGGGAATGCTGGAAACTAAGCAGTATTGGAAAACACAAACAGTTTTATCTAGATTTGAAGCTTTTTGTTACAGGATTTGTTATTTTCCTTTTTCCCACCTCCCAGGACTGAAATAATTTAAGAGCCTTTAATTGAAAAGGTGAGTCATTTACGGAAAGCTAATGATAATACTTGCACTTCAGGTTCTTTCGCATCAGTATGAACTTCTGGTTTCAACTGCCTGTCAAACTCAAATTCCTTGTCAGACATAAATTGCAGATACCATAATTTCCCTCAAAACTCTTCCTTCCTTCCTTCCTTCCTTCCTTCCTTCCTTCCTTCCTTTCCTCCGTTCCCTTGGCTTTATCCAGTGTCTGCCTCTCCCCGTCCTCGCTCGGCAGCTCCTGCCTGT
>JANIJG010012948.1:0-20737 GCA_024611175.1 Megaceryle torquata | reverse complement strand
AGAAACTCTCTAAAACCATACAAAAAAAAAAAAAAATGATCCAGCAAATGAACAGAGAGGGGGGGGGGGGGGAGAGAAATGGCTTCTAATGCTCCAACAGTCTTTGAAGGGAGGACAGGACAAAACCTACTTACTACATGCCCCAAGGAAAAAGTCTAAATATTTTCCATAAAGACAAAGACAAACAAATTTTGGGACTTACTAATGTGCAAACGGTACTACAAGGATGATTTCTGCACTTTATAATAAAGGCACAAGTCAGACAAGAGACTGCATTATAACATGGTTTCTGAGGTAGGAGAGGCAAGGCAGTTTGAAAGCTTGCCAACAGTTATAGCTCATAATAGTAAACAGAAGCAATCCAGATTTTGCCCAGACTAGTAGGCAGAGCACTGTAAGGTATCCATAAGTTATGACAGTCTTTGCAGCAGCTGATAGCATAGATATTTACCTTTCTTCACAAAAATTGGACTGATGGCAAACTTATTTGAGCAAAATTCAAGGACATGTTACACAGTTTGATGCCTTAGGAGCAATGATTTGTCACCATGCAGAGTACACTGGCTTCAGAAAGGAGGCACAATCTGAGGCAGAATGACATCATCATCTGCTGAAAAGTCAGACCCAAAACCAGAGGATGTCAAATCACCCACCAGTGGCATTCACTTGCTAGTACAGGAAATAATCCCCAGCCATACTGTGCCAGCTCGTCTTGCTCCACAGCTCACAGCTGCAGTTTAACAATAACCTGTCCCTGGAAATGTGGCTAGGTGACACAGGATCCCCCCTGCACCTCCCCTGTTGAATAAAGATGCAGGCCAAAAGGATTCTAGGTAGAACTTAAGGCATCAAGAGGCTTACGGGTGTTTGCAGAGAGTACTCTTCCTGCAGTTACTTCCTGCTATCAGGAGCAATACCATGCTCACATAATACTCAAACATCACTTGAACACCATAGTTCCTAATATCCTCAATAAAGCAAAGAGAACCACAATCATTTCTTTGTTCTATTTTCCATACTCTTCATGCAGTACCTTCCATGCTGACACTGCTTACTTGCCTTCCACTTACTGGGAAACCAACAGTACCCACGACAATCACGGTGACAGCTTTGGTTTAGGAAAAAGAGTAATATTATTTTCTGTTTATTATTACTTCAGGTGGTGCTCTGAATGAGCCCACCTATTGCTTTGCTTCCTGATTCACACTGTTAGCATTTGTCTCAGCCCACCTTTTTGTTAGCAGCAATGCAGCAAACCCACATTTTTCTGGTTTTCAATAACAGAACAGCATTACTTCCCCTTTAGCTATTTTAAAGTATTTTAAAGGAAATGCTCTACCAGCTTCCTGGTAGAGTTGATGCTTCTTGACAGTGTTCTGTAGAATTGAAAACATCATCACTAAAAACAACACTTAACATGCCTCTTGTTCCTGAGAAGTTATTTAACTGTGTGCAGACAACTAGCACATTGCACCCTGCAATGGCGAATGCACAGATCCACGCAAGGAGTAATCACTCTCCCCTCAGAATCAGGCTTACTGCTATTACCCCAGTTACTCAAAAAATTCTGAGCCATGTTACCACCAGTTTCCCTCTGTTTATGGTGTCAGTTCATTTGATGTATATGTGCTTTGTTTGCATCTCCAGATTCTCCTTGTACAGAAGGAGGCACAGAATTCCTGCCCTTGATGGTGAGGAGTCCTGCTGTACGCTGCAGTGTAGAGCAGCTGGGCAATAATTAGAAGACTCTTGTACCATTACAGTGTTCCTATAAAGCAGCTCTTCTCATCAGGAAGCATGAGCTGCTCCTTGAGACCAGGCATCAGCTGCATTATTCCACTAGGAATAAAGAGCTGAGCACAAAAACTGCAGCTTCTGTCTTCCACCTCTTCTTAGGAAGCCAAGCCACCACTGATGGGTTGCAAAGATGACTTGCAGATCATGCACATCGCACGATTAAGGACTAAATCCCCATAATGAACTATATGAACCGTATAGGGAAGGTTATCCCACAGAAAGTTCTGGGCACCTAAAAGACAAATTGCCTTTATAATAATGGATTGAGACTTCTCACCAGTTAAAAGCTGAAGACCCAAGTATATGCACCCAGCAAGAAAGCTTCTACCACCCCTTTGCCACTTCTCCCTCCACAAGGAAAGCACTGCCAGAACTCCCTACAGTACCTGCATGTACCATACGTGCCACCTGATCACACCTCCCAGGTTTAACACTTCACTCCTAAGAGAGCTGATCGAGAGGTCTGACTCTACCCTTCTCAAACACAGCATGAACTTGTGAACATCACACATCTTCATGCCATCCCAAGGCTTTTAAATGTCCATGTCTCCACCTTCAGCTGAGATGAGGCCGACCCAATGCCATGAAAGGATCAAGGAATCTACACTGAAATGCTGCATCTTGAGACCAGATCCTGCATAGGTAATTGGTCCCTCCTAGAGATGTTCTCTAGTTGTGATTACCACTTGACATGGGCAGCTGCACATTGTAACATGGCAAGAAACTAACCGATTACTGACAGTGCCAGTGTAGCAAGAAGGCACACTAGGCTTGGTTAGGGTATAAGAGGGAAAAAAAGAGAAACTGGTAAAATAAATTACTTGGACCTGGGAAGCAGCTGTTGACAGTGTCAGGGTGCCTGTGAAAAATGGATGAGATTTCCAATAACTGAAAGATAACAAACACATCTGGGGAATTGAGGAAGAGCTGGGCTGGGGATGCAGACACCAAAACACTGTACATGACTAAAAGGTGAAAAATCACTTTTGGGTGTCACCGTAAGTGTGACAAGCAGCTAATAACTACAGCAGTGCCAGGATTACAAACTAAGAAACAAGCAGCTGCTTTCTGGGCCAGGTAACAAGGGGGCAGACAGAAGAGAGAAAGAGATGCATCACTTCACTCAATGATGCAAATCTGAGTATACTGAGTCTTGTTATTGCTAATATCCAAATTAGAATTCATTCAAATTTAATCAAAACTTAACACATTTTGATGCAAACATTCAGGTCAGGTGTCCAAATGACCTTTGCCAGAATCTTTCAAGATCCTGTAAAATTAGCTATTGATTTCAATATTGTAACAAAAAGCATGCTTGTCAAATCTGCTGATGTTGCCAGATAAATGAAGAGCAGGATTAAAATTCAAAAGTGGTCCTGACAACAGGACAACACATCAAAAACAACTGGGATACAATTCAAAGAATAAAGAAGGCATTAACTGTACAAATGTACAACTTGAATGACTTATGTAGTTGTTCAGCAGCTGTTTTATCATAATTTCTGGGTAACAACAGATCATAGACTATAAATTTATGTCCTAGTGTTTGCAAAAAAAGCAGGTTTCATCCTGAGATATTTGCAGAAACATCATACACAGAAAATGCAAAATGATGGGTGTTGCCTAGGGCAGAGGTGACAGACAAGTACTACAAACAGTCCTCACCCCTAGTGAAAGGACAAAGGGTAATGGTTTTAAATTAGAAAGGAGAGGATTTAGATTAGAAATAAGGAGGAATTTCTTACCACAAGAGTGGTGGACACTGGAACAGGGTGCCCAGGGAGGTGGTTGAGGCCCCATCCCTGGAGACATTCAAGGTGGGGCTTGATGGAGCTCTGAACAACCTGCTCTAGTTGAGGATGTCCCTGCTCTCGGCAGAGGGGTTGGACTGGATGACCTCTAGAGGTCCCTGCCAACCCTTCTATGTTCTCCAACTTTCTATGTTTCTGTTTTCCACACTGTTGCAAAGAAGAAAATGGAAAGACATGAAATTAAAAACACAACACGTGGAATTATGGAAGAGGGTTTTCAGCTACACAAGAAAACACATTCCATCTTGGGCCAAGAGGTAATTAAGGCTTTGAGGAATCTCATTTTACCAAAAGGTAAAGGTCTCTCCTTTGAAAGTACACTGAAAACATCCAATTCCAGGAATCCTCACTTTCTGGACAGGGCTGTGGTAACTGAACAGTCACACAAGCATCCAGTAGGAATCACATTAATACAATAGTTTTTTCTGTTTTCCTAGATCTACTCTGGCTCCTATAGCACAGTAGAATAGATTCCAAAGAAACGGAATTGTAGAGCAGTTACTGTCCTTCAGGGTCATTACAAGAACATAGCAATTAGGCCTATGACAAAATACAAATTCTCTTCCCTATGGCACATGGTCTGACCTCACTATAATGAAGTTCCATGGGACTGAGAAAAATTGCTGTACAGCAGGACATTCTCTGAAATAGACATTTCGTAGCATGTCATACCAGAATAAAGAAGTACCCCATTTGACTCAAACACATTATATCTAGTATTTTTATGAGTCTCACTTCACATTGAAAGAATACTGTTTAAGCATTGACAGGAAAAGAAAAATCAATGAAGAAATAAAATGCATAGTTTTACATAAGATACATCAGAGAAATATAAATGCAAACTCCTTAGATTTGCTTAGGTGTTTGTTCTACCAAGTCTTATCAAACAGGCATTAAAAAAAAAAATTCACACCGCTAAGACTATTTCAGAGGGCAGGCCATTAGCAGGTACTGTTACAGAGCACCCAAGTAATTAATTGTATGTATGATCTCTCCAGTGTCCACTGGTGCAACACCTCATGGCAAAACCAGCACTGGCAAAATAGTGCTATTGGCCTGCTTACACAGTGAGTGTGCAGGAACACTGAGGTCCATTTCACCTGTTTGGAGGAATTCCAAAGACGAGTCTCTGCTTGGTCTCATAAAGAAGCAGCTTAAGCTATTTTAAAACCTTCTTTTAATGGGAGCATGGAGTGAGGCATATCCTGCATCCTAGATTTTGGGAGTTCCCAGAACACAGGGACAGTTTTGTGGGGAGTATTCAGGTGATGCTTGGATGTTCCCTTTGAGGGACACATTCACTGGCTTCCAGTACAGACAAGGATAACTCTACTGAGAGGGGTTATGGATGTTCAGCACAATGTGAACAAAGCAAAAAGTTCCACTGCCTCTGAAGAACAATGTCTTGCAGAAAGATCATGAGTGTAACATGCAGCATTTTAAAATGGTTTTCAAAACACCCTTTGTGATGTTGGTTGCCCTTTTTTTCCCCCTCTCTGATGAAGCACAGATTTTTCAAAAAGGTAGCACTCCAAGCCTTAAGCACCCTTTACAACTGTGGTGTGCAGAGGGGGAAAGCCACCTCCACTTGAAGTTTAACTGCACGCTTATTTAACATTAGTCAGACTTACTAAACTCCGTGACATAGTTAACTGCAATGGAAGAGAATTTCTTTTACAAAGAGTTCATCTACTTCAAGCTCTGTGGTTTTTAAATGTTCCGTCAGATACGCACATCTGTTGAGTGAGAAAGTCACCTTGAAGAAGTAAGCAGGCTGAAGAAACTGGGAATGAAGAGATGCAATTAGCAATGATGAACTGGTCTTATTACCATAGAATACTGAAGTTCAAGACTTGATCTGTGCCATAAGTGAAGAATCAATCTGATTAATTTTGCCAATATCCATTCTTTGGAAACGGTTTTTCATCACTGCTCAAGACAAAGCCCTGACCTGACAAGTGAGACCATTAACCAGAACAGCTGAGGACAGCCAACACTACCCGAGACCTGCTGGCCCTTCAGACCCATCTCCTGACTCTAGAGATCTTTCAGAGAGAACCCTTCTGTTCGTGACAACAGCCTGTTTCACATAGACCATGCAAATTCTTCTAAAAGCCCTGCTGTTGCTAGAGTACTTCTAAATAATAATTCAAGACTAAGAACGGGAGAGGGGAGTTCCCCATCTTTCTGCCAGTCATAAAAATAGTTTTCCAATCAAGAATGAATTTGAAGGAACCATACAACATACGGATATACCAACACAGCCTATTACAAGTTTTTATCAAAAATGACAAGCTCAAGGTGTGAACATGACAACATCTTAAAACATTTCAGAATAAATGAACGGTTAAAAAGTTCTGAATGACTTTGCTCAGGAGGTGGACATCACTATGTGCTTCATCTGACCTTACTAATAATCATTCAAGCTTCAAATCTGTTCCTAAAGTCTCTGTTGTAAGCAATTATTTGCCTCTGTGCAAAAATGTTAATTTCATGCTCTGTAAACACATCTCCTTGTGAAAGACCAGGCTACCCATAAAGATTGCTTTTGACAGCCTGGTGACCATGTCCTGCAGCAAGGGCCTGAAGCATCTTTTGGTACGTAGAAACATCTGTTCTCCCCTCCATAAAGGGGAGAATAGACAGGGATGACATGTTTACAGGTAAGCCACATATAACGACCTCTGCAAAAGGGAGCTGGAGAGTTTTGGCACTTAAGACAGAGCAGAGTAACTTGACATTTTACAATGTGAGAACGGCAACTACTTTCAAGTTGCTGTAATAATTTGTCATAGCATTTAATCAACTAACCTGGTGTGGAAAACAATCTCTGCAGTGCTGCTCTTAAGGAAGAGATGCGTGCAAGATAAAGGCTGTGGTAAGAAAGGTGGCTTTTTAAGTACAAGTGGAATGGCAAGAGAAAGGCTGGTTGTCAAGCTTCAGGAAAAAAAGCACCACACTGTTTAACAAAAGCAGTAGTCATAAGCAGACAGATTATTTAGCCAAAGTCAGGCACACCTAAACCTGTAAGCAATCTCACCCCAGGAGATCATGGAACATGATATTACATGGCAAGCTTTTTTTTCTACCCAAGAATGCTACCCCAAATACCAAACTAAATCCATTCAATACAGTTCTAGTTTTGGATGTCAGCACATGCAAGATAGCTGGGAGACAAGCTATGTATTTTAAGGCAATATAAAAAAGCAACTGCCTTCTGAAAATGCAAGTGGAATGTTACATGTGAAAGTTACCACCTTTGCTAGAAAGGCAAGAGAATCATAAATATGCCAGGCACTTAATGCTAGGAAACAACTCAACTTTGAATAATTTTATGCTATTAAGAGATGCATACTGAATATGGACTCAGATCACTTCATAATTCATATCTAACACACACTATAAGTCAGCCTTGGTGTTGTGCAGCAAGCTGCCAACCCGAGTGGTCTTTGAGATGCATCTAAATTCACTTCAGCATGTATACAGAGCAATGAAATACTTTTTCCTCTCCTCAAGCTTTTACTTTTCTCAGTATTGCTTCACAGGTGCCTTCAACTAGACCTACTTTCTCAAGGCTCAGGTTATAAAATACTCCAGTGGCCACACATTAAGTGAACTAGTCTCTTTTAAGAGCATCTCTTGAAACTTGAAGTAACAAGCAAAGACTTCAAGATTTAAGCGTTCACATGATGCTCCCAGATTAGGAAATATTTATGTATTTCCCTAAATCTACCACTGTGCAAAGAGGCAAGACAAGTCCCCATTGCAAAAAGCATAAGCCAGAGCAGTTGGCTATTATGAATTATACAAGTAAAAAGCTCAGATAAATGTCAACGTTTCAGTAATCTCATTTAGGACAGCTGCTCAGAAGTAGCCCACATAGGACTGGATTTTCACAAATTACATTAGGAGGAAGAAGGACCATAACACTCACTGCAATGATGAGATGTCAGTCTTGCCAAAAGTAAAAAAAGATTCTTATTACACGCAATTTAGTGGAATTATTTTCCAATTTGCATAACAAACCAAACAAAATCAAGGCTGCTGCATACTTTCAAGTAAAACTAATCTTAGATTGATAAATCCTGACACTTTTGTCCATGTCTGAGGTAAATCCTTGAAAAGTTCTTTGAACAGGTGAGCCCATCTGTCTTCTACCTCTACACAGCTCAGCAAAACCATTTTGTTGAATCCTATCCAGAGCTGTACCAGCACAACAGAGGGGGAAGTGGGATGAAAAACTGGGGCAAGATCATCAAATCACCTTGATTACCAGGACAACATATGTCAAAGCTCTCCTTAACTCACAGTTTGGTTACTGGATCATTATTCATCAGGCAGAAGAGCATATTCAGGCAATTAATTTACAATTCTTCCTGCTATCTCTACCACTCACAAACTCAAATTCACACTTTCATACTCCCTCATACAGAAACATGGATCAATTTCCACTTTTCCCCCCGCTTTCAGGCTTATTGAACCAAAGAGGTTAAAGCACTTTCTAAAGCAGAATGTTGCTTCTATAAAAACAGAAGGGAAACTTCAGTGTCAGCCTTAAAGGAATTGATAAATCCTTACTAGTAGGTGGGAAATTCAACTTCTTTTTGGCTGCTTAGTATGTCTATTTTTAACATCTTGAAATAGTTGAATCTAATTGGTTGCTGCAATTTAAACCACCTTCCCCATATAAAACTTTAAACAGACACTTGCTTTACTTTTCAGAACTGCATCAAGCCCATGCTAACATTTTAATCTCCGTGACAGCCAAAAAAGATCCCAATTAAACAACGATTCCACAGCAACACGGTTCTATTTAAGTCGTCTTCTTTGCAAGCTTCAGAACGATCATTGAATGCAAAAAAAAAACCAACCCAGTGCTCATGTAGCCTTCATCACTTAATCCTCCCTCCTCAATTAGAGCTATTCTGACTGTCTGGAACAATTTATGTAGCAACTCTCACAACATAAGCTAAAGGTTTTGTCCAAGAAAGGAAAGTATGAAACAACCATAGTACATGGTGGTGATGTGGGAAAATAAAATACTTTAACCTCCAAAATTCCTTTAAATATATTTTCAAAAAGAAGCTGTTGTTTCAGACAGCCAAGCTATTCCACTTAGACCCCAGGGATGAGAAACCACCCCAAATTCCTTCAGGCAAAATAGAAGCTAACTTTCTGCTAGTTTCCATTAAAGGTAGGATAATTTTCTTTTCCTTACAAGATGATCTAAACCAAAGTTCATAGCTACTATGGATTTCAAAGTGTTCAGATCAATCTTCCTGGTGCTGCATAAAAATACCTCATGCTTTCCATTGATGTTTCAGAAAGTGAATGGATGTTTATCTTTTAATTAGAAATGCAAGAACTTTGCACTCTGTACACAGTACAGAGAAGGGACCTCTGAGTGTAAGTACCTGAAGATAGCTGAAGCTGAGGGGCACAAAGCAGTCTTCTGAGATTTTTTTTTTTTTTCTGATGAAGTCATGGCAAGAAACCAGAGCAAACACTAGAGATAGTGGAAACACCCTGAATAACTGGGGAAAAAAAAAAAATCTTCGTGGCTCAGGTGAGCAACCGCTATGAAAAGATTCATATTATGAATAACAACCTTAAACGCAGACCTTCTTGTCTTATAAATTGTTAAGAAACATGTCCAGCTAAACACATGCAACCAGGAGCTCTACAGCAACATAGCAGAATTCCCCCCCACCAGGTATTCGATACATACATTTCCCAGAATCACTATACTACACAACTGGCAAGTATAATAACCAAACCTTTGGCTGAATGTTTCATTTGTTATAGCACATCAATACAAAGAACCATTTTATGTTCCTGTACAAACAGAATCAAACATGAAAACTTCTCTTTGCCCAGCATCAGTGAGAGCCTTTGTTCAGCTGCACAAGAATTCAGTATAACCAGTTCATACTTAAAAATCAGTGTGCAGCAGTGAACGTTTGCCATCTCAAAGCACGGAGAGATTTACTAGGAGGATTATATCTAAGCAGTTTTAAACACTAATGCGAAGTAGCAAAATCCAAGTCATTAGACTTGCATTTGCATGGTTCGGCTCCCCACTGCAGGGCAGCGTGCCATGTCCCTTCAAGCAAGGCACGCAGGTCCCTGCTCAAGTAGTTACCCACTGATGCTTGCCATCTCTAATCTTCTCTTGGAATTGCTCCCCAGTGCCAGGCAGACTCTAGGGATTTCAATGAGTACAAGCTGGCTTATATTTAAACTGGTCTAAAGCTGGAAGAAGGCTCTTTAGGGGTGGGCAAGGAGATTTCCTTCGGTTGCCCATTGTGGTACAAATTAGATGCATCGTTCACCTTTTCTATACATGAAGGTACATACCTTGTTCTGAAATATCTTTTTACAAAAAAAGTTCCCGCACAAAAAGCTACTGAAAAACAATCCCTATTTCCCTCTAAAATGCTCTATATTGATTTTTGGCAAAACCCCCAACAATTTCAGACAATTAGTACCACTATTACTTGATGGACTGCTAACATACAAACAATCCTTATTGGGTGTATTGACCTAGTTCTGAGCATTCAGCCTGTCCTCTCGGGATGTCTCCTTTCTTGCCTTTTTTCTCTCCTCCTGTGCTGATCACACTAAGAACTCAGAGTGCTGCGTACCGAGTCACATTTTAATGAGGTGTCTACAGCAAAGCACAGCTATTTTCCCAACCTCTCTCAGGGTATGGAAAAAGGAGTGAACAGTTTATGTAGGAATGAATCAAGCTGTCTGAATTTTGGAAGTCAAGGACATCTGATGCAATTCCCATGTCAATAATCTCCACCCCAGAGCCATACATTTAAGCATGCAACATTAATTTTCTACCCCTTATATATACATATATATATACACACACATGAAGATGCCCTTCTTGGGGAGTGTTTGATACAAATCTAGGCAGCAAAGACAAAAAGATCTTTAAAAAGTTATTTAATCTTGAATAATTTCAATATCACAAAAGTTTCTGTAGTAGAGGGCTGTGCTTTTGTCACCAATGCACAAAACATGCTTCCGTATGTTCAAATACATCCTTCAATTATTTTTGCCTTAATGCTGAGAAGTTGCATACCTGTTACAAACTTCAGTTCAGCATTTAAATATGCACTGAAATACCCTTTCGAGAAGTGTACATCTTCCAGTATTAGCTATACAGAGCCAGCAAATAACATATCATGCAAGATGCACATCTGTGCACATCTCACAATGTTTTCAGGTAGCAAATCCCCTGAAAAGGGCTGAAAGTAAATTTTCTTGATTCAGACACTGAACATTTAATTCCTAAAACTTTAATTTTAACATTTCCTCAAAATATACTGCATGCAATATTTAGAACTCCTGGCTTCCAGGAGACATTTGCCAAAGCCCATTTAGAAGCAATAATGTCTAAAACATCTGCAGCTGGTTCTAATGCATCAGGAAAATAAAGTTGTCTGGCCTCAGCACTGTGCCAGTGTTCGAAAGAAAAAAAAAAGTGAATCGAAACCATATGCCTGCTTTTAGTTTAGTCTCAAGTGATCTATATTTTAGAAGGCAACTTCAAATTAACTTTTTTAAGTTCCTATGAACTGAATTCTACTAATTGGACTACTTGGACTCTTTTAAAAAAACCCAAACCTTAAAATTCTCGTATTCCAGCTGGTTTTGATTGTACAAGTCAAGCATCCAAAAATCTTTCTGGTAAGAGGCATAAACTCCAGAAGTTATCAAAGTGCCATACCAAGAACACCTCGCTTTACTTCTCCCCCAGAAATAAGTTACCTGTGATTGTTTTATCCAGGTTATCACCATTATGGGTGCATAAAATGACATCCCTTCCCAAGTAATTTTTATTGTGGCTTTTAAATTTAAACTCCATCTTGAAGAAATAGTGCATTACTGCTTCCAATTAAGTAAGAGCCAGAATTTTAATTCAGTCAAACTAAATTTTGACCCAGGTCTTCCATTCCCTCTAAACGAAACAAGGTGATAATGTTTTCCTGTTCTGAGGATTTCTAAGCTAGATAAATCAGTACAAGATATAAAGTACACAAAGACCGAGGCTGGAAAAGCACAGCAACTTGGATGACAGGTATAGGTGAGCCTTACAGGGCTCTGGACTCACTTCCAGCAATACAAGAGCACAGTTTCACCACTGTGCATACAACCTGCTGCTGATAAGAGTACCCCAGAAAAGCCTCTCCCTTCCTCTAGGGAGTGTTTCAATACAAAGCTTCAACTGCCACGGGCTCAAAGTGCTTTGCCTAACTTTGTGTTTACTTATGCCAGATTGCTGTATTAAAAACCCTTCCCCATGGCTTTGGCTTTAGAAACAACTCAAGCAAATCGTTCTGGAAAACCAGCTATTTCATCTGGTCCAAGCAGGCATTCCTGTATGGAAAAAGTTGAAGCCAACTGAAACTTGCTCAACAGGCAGGCAAGCATGGCCAGCTGAAAACAAATAGTAAATGTTCAGCCCAACTGTATGGACTGTAAGCAAATTGCCCCACACCCCTAAGGACAGCCCACTGTCCAGATCCAGAGTGGGAGAACTGGGAGAATGATATACTACAAGTGGAAATCCTCTGAATAAACAGCTGACTTCTGCTTCAGATTGCAGTAAAGTGGTCCAAAACTATGTAAACCTTCCCCAGCAGCATCTTCCCAGTTTAGCTTGGTTTGTGGGTCAGAGAGAAGCAACTGTGACCGTAACTATGCTACTGCCTTTTTAATGCAAGTAGCTCTAAACGTCTTCTTTCTTATGCTGCTCTGGAGGAAGCACCACTCACAAACAATGCAAATCTGCAAAAATGCTTTCAAGAACAGAGGAGCAAGGCTTGTGATAGAAAACTGACCTCTCTGGGAAAGACATTTTACAAAGAAATTATCTACTACAGTGATAGATGAGGCTGAGTGCAACATATTTTGGGTTCATATCTCCTGGGAAACTTAAGGGAGATAAACAGCTCCATCATAGTTTGCTCTCTTAAGCAATAAATGTTTTTCTTAGCCCCATAGATTAATGCATGCATTTACTGCTGTCACTAGTCTCTGATCTCAGCTCAAAGTTCTTATGAAGTGCCTCCCATCCTTCTTTCTGAACACAAAAGACACTTCAAAATTTGTCTTCAGCTTTTAAGTGCTCAATAGTTGTGCAGTTTCCCAGTAATGCTTTTGCTGACTGACCACTTAGCAGGCTTTCCTGTTACTTAATAATACCACAGCAAATAAAACAGGGAGATCATCATCCATTCCCACTGCAGAACTTTTAATAAGGATAATTACACAGCTTTTGATACATTAGAAGATTACAAAGCAAATAGAAAACAGCTGACACTTCACTTAGTGTAAAAAATTTGTGATGATGTATGTTACAATAGTGCTCTCTATAACCACACATTTGTTTTCGGACTGAGTTAAATCTGACATGCTCTTGCAATTTACAGTCACAATCTGAACATCAACTTGATAAGCAGTTTCACAGCTGCTCGTGGTCCCAGCAGAAGCAACATAAACTGACGATTTTTTTTTTTTTTTTAAACTTTTTACAACTTTATGGAACTGA
The DNA here is from genome assembly GCA_024611175.1 of Megaceryle torquata. Classification (NCBI taxonomy): domain Eukaryota; kingdom Metazoa; phylum Chordata; class Aves; order Coraciiformes; family Cerylidae; genus Megaceryle; species Megaceryle torquata. The sequence continues at coordinate 7,564 of JANIJG010012948.1, read as the reverse complement.
GCAGCAAAATGTCAAAGGCCAACTGCAGGCTCAGAAAGACACCTCTGCACTGACTTAATCTTCAAACCAGCAACCAAGCTTTCATAATGCTGGTTGAGTAACAGGGAGATTGAATATCAGTCTTCTCTAAATGTTAACTGCTGTCAGCAGGAGATGATGACAACTGCTGAAGCAACTAGCTCCTCCAAACTACCTGCAAAATGCAAGGAAGAATATAATCTATGCAGAACATGGATTTGGAAAGAGAGAAGACCTGGAGCTCTTGCTAACACAGCTTTTAAGGAGAACTCTGCTTTACTGTTACAGACATTCCCTTCCCTTCATAAACAGCTTTTTCAGTTAGAAACACAGAACACAGATAGTTGCAACGTGCCTTTAAAAAATCTTAAAACTCTATAGTTAAAGTCCCAAAAGAACAACAGTGAATCCACGTTGGTATGCATACCAACAAAAGTCACACCATGGTTTGGGTTTGAGGCTCTAGTCATTACTAAGGCAGAGAACCACCTCTTCTCACAGATCTTGGTAAGGATAGACCTAAGACAGTGCAACCAGTCTTTAAAGGTACATTTCTTAAGCACTCGGTATCTCCAAATCACCCAAGCAGCATGAGCTGCCAACAACTCCACGCAATGCAATTTTTCTGTGAAGCACAAAACCTATCATGTATGAATACTCAGCATTTTGGAAGCAGCCAAAGGTTCTGCAAAACAAAACATAAGCATTTTAGATGTCTGTTAGTCTATTGTCTTACGCAGCATTATCTAGTCTGACATACCCAGGGATTTTGGAAATGTCCTCCCAGCAACAGTAGATATTTTTTTCCATTACTGCTAAAGGACTACAGCTACACAATTGCAAAATCCCAAAGAGTGACTCAATGGCAGCATCAGTTCACAGAAAGGCAAACTGCTGCAAGAAAAAGAGAAAAAACATACATTTATATGAACTTATCTGTAACCCACAAGCAGCACATTACTTTGTAACCCATAACAGGCAGTAAATCAATTTTGAAAGGAATGTACAGTCAGCTTTCAAAGACTTCTAGAAAATGCCTGGAACATTTTAATAACTTAATTCTGACTTAAAGAAATCTTTAATTAAGACAGCATTTAGAAAGCATTTTCAGAACAATCTGGAATCCTGTGGAATGTGTTATGGCCTCCAAGGAAGCCTGCTCTAAGAGCTGAGATCAGTTGTGACTTAGAAGAATGAAAGCAGCAATCAGAAGTACCCAGCACCACCCAAGTCTTAACACGCAGTTTGCCTGTCACGTCAGCATTCAGCACCAGGACCACCCCTGCCTATATCACATTCATTTGAAGAGTTTGCACCTCCCCCCCCGCCCCCCCCCCCCCCAAAAAAAAAAGTTGGCATTACCCAAATTACAGTCATACAAGTCTTGACTTACAAGAATTAACTGCTGCTTACTTTTACACTAGCAAGCCACTGCTAATCCATGCTCCAGTAAAAAAGCAAGTGAATTAGGTCAAGGGAGCTTTAGTTCTTCTAAAATATGTTGCATAGCACCTTATATGCACAGCTCAGACAGCACTTCCTCACCCACAAACAAGAGGCCGACAGCATCTAAGTCCAGATGGCAAAGGGTCTTTGGCTATTAGTGAACTTTCCTTTACTCTTTAGAGAAGACTTATGCCTTGAAGTGTCTATCAAGTACATGCAGTTCCCAAGAGATTATGCTGAGGAGATTATACCCTGCTGAGGTAATGTTTTGTAACTTCTTTAAACTATAATCTTTCCAAACAGCAGGTCTCCTTCTAGCAACAGAAATTCAAAGTCAAAGCAGCAGAAGCTATGGCAGAGACTTTTCTCTCTTTCTGAAAGCTGCCCATCCAAATGGTGCCACTCTGTTTCTAGATGTTATGTTACACTGCAAGATACCACAACACCTTAACATTTGTAGCTTGTTATACATACACAAAGGGAAAGTGCTTACATGATAGTCATTTTCTTTCAATCTCAAGTTGTAGACCACTAGAGACAAGAGATATTCTGACACATGAAAGCAGGAGAAGACATGCAATCCATCACCTCCAAGACTGCTGCTTTAGTGCAAACATAAGTGTGCGTTAACCTGCTGCACCAGAACACGGTTCCCACCTTTGACCTGGGTTGGTGTCTTGGGAGCACATATTCAGTCCTGGGGACTTGAATCATCCACCTTGCTGACTCCACAATGAAAAATAAAGGCCACTCAGGCAATCCTATTAACATAGATTAATTGTTATGTCAAGCACTGTATCAGATCCACAGGGTGCCAGATGTCTAGTACTACAACATCACCAGCCTTGCTAGAGTTAGTGCCAACTGTCCAGCGCAGCCTGTTCTGCCAGCTAGGTTTGGGATATGATGTTGTCTAAGGACAAGATGAATAAATAAGCATTTAGTTCCTCTTCTCCTTGAAGTCCGCTACCTCAGAGAAGCGCATGCAGTCTCATTTCCACATCAGCCTATGCAACAACTCTCCCATGGTCAGTGAATATGTGACTGGCAAGGACTATATCAGTTCTCTTACTGTCCTATGTTGGGCTTGAATGTCAACCACCATGAAGAGCAAGAATGACTAAAGCAGCATCCTATTTCAGACTGGGCACACAGCTATATACCAAAGGTACAAGACAGACTGTTACAGGTTTTGACTATCCAAGGAACAGCACAACCTTCCCTGCCTAGCCTTTCAACTCCAAACAGATGAACTATGAAGATCTTGTGTACAGCAGTGAGAGGATAAAAGGTTCAGCAGTATTCCTTGTGCTCTCTTATTGTCGCGGGCAGAGCTGGTAAGCAGAAGCAAACAGCAAAACCCTGTAATACTGCAAGGCTGACTGAAGTGATGGTACAGCATTATGTGACAGGGACATACCAAAAATAATTTTTGACTACATCCTGCTGCAGACTGTCATTTCTCAAACATTCAGCATTCCAGGGACACAAGCCAACATCTGTGTTTTTTGTTTGAGGTACAAAAAAATCCCTTTGGAAAGCTGCTCTGCAGTTCTTTTGCTAGAGAGCATTGTTTAACACTTTCTCCAGTTTGCTGCTGTAGGCTGTCCAAGCAATCCTGCATACTAATAAGTAGGAAATGTTCATAATGTGTTAAAGCCAAGATTGCTTTGAACCACAAAAGATACTCAAAACTTGAGGAGCTTCAAGAAGCCAGGTGCTATCTTTGCAACTGCTGCCCCTTCTCCCCTGCTTTTTCAAGTATTAGTATTTCTTAAGATTAAGATCTTTTGGATGAGATTCATTGGTATACAAAGAGTTTAGCTTCATTAGGTACTAAGCAAAATAGCTAAAGTCTACATGAAATTCATAAGCCCAGACATGCAAATAAAATGTTGGATTATATTTCATTAAATTTTAAGAGTACTTTATATCCAAGAAGCTTTCAAGGTCTCCTCTGCCAGCCAGCTTCCTCTGATGAGGAGCCAGAGTTTTCAGAGGCTTTAGCAGCTTTTCACCCTGTGATTTCAAACAAGAACCAGGTGCACTTTATTTAATTCCTGACCCTTCCTGCTGACTGCACACAACACAGCACCAAGAAAATGACACACACTTTCTGAATGGTGATGTATCACACATTGTTCTCCCAGCCAGAACAGAATCCTAACTGCATAATCCAGCAGCACTGAACACATGCCCAAACTCATTCATGTTAAGCTGACAAAGCTTCTAAGTAGGATGGAAGAAAATTTTCTTTGGTATTCTTTTCCACCTCCTGAACAGAGGGGGTCACTGGAGTCAATGACTTAACTGTGCACCACAGGTCTTCATGAGCAAGAGACTTAGCTAGTTTTCCCTAGTGTTCCATCAGAAGCCAAGGGATGAACATTGTGCCTCATGGCCAATCATCCATTCAGGGCCATTGCTTGTCTTTGCTACCCAGGAACAGCAGCCTTCCAAAGAACCACCTGTATGTGTATTTCTGCTAAAAAGACTATCTGCAGATAGAGCCAAAAACCCACATGAACCCTTTACTAATGGGTCCAACTTCAATGAGCTCAAAAACATTTTGCCGAAGACATGCTGTTATTGCGAAGGTGTGACTCAAAAATGACGAGAGCTGGTGCTCCTCTTACACGTTTAGACCTTTAGCAGTTGTAAGGAACTAAAGAGAAACTAAAAAAATTCAAGGTTTCAAAGTCAGATACTTTCATAGCTCTAACAAACCAATGAAGAAGAAACTGGATCCAGAAATCTCATGCCTCAGCCAGCAGATATAAGTATGAAGCAATTACAAAACCTAGAGACACAACACACATCAGAAGACTGAAAATGCCCAAGATCTTTAAAAACTGGTTTCAGTCACCAGTGAAAATCCAGTTGTCCCTTTCAGAAAGTTGTGCAGTACTTGTGACACAGTATATAATAAAATTATTGCACTGCTGAGAAGCTTTTTTTTTGGTACAAGTACCAGCAAGCAATCTATTTTTAAGGCATTTTCTATAGACAAACTTTAGGGAAAGAAAATAAATACACTTTCAGTTGATATTACTTTATGGGAAGCGGTTTTCCTTCGGGTATTTTACTTTCTCCTTGCAGATTTCCAGCTGGGCCTCTTGCATGCTGTAGAAATATAAATCAAACCTCATGAAGCCACTGCTTTTCTGCAAAGAGCTCAAATAATTTAATTCTGTTTTTGTAATTATCTCCAGAGTTACTCAAAACCAAGAACATTACAGACTAGCAAAATCAGACCCAAAATAGTTTTAAAAACTCTTCAGTGTGAGAAAAAACTGTACACAAAAAAAACATAGAACAGGTAAATCATAGCTATAGTGAGCCCAGGCCAATTATTTCATAACTTGGATTTATTTAGAAATAACTTGGCTTCTTGCATTATTTCTTTAAATATTAACAGCCAAATGTCTACTCTACAAGAAGTAGCAGTCTAATTTTGATACTGGCAGGGTAATGCTGTGCAGCAGTCTAATACATCCTTATTCTAGTTTTCAGGGATTCTCTAATCTCTTGTGACTTCCCTTAATCCAAGCTGTATTGAGCTGCTCTGAGAAAAAGATTTCAGAGAGGAAAACAAGTAGTTTTCATAAACAAATATTGGCTGGCAAAGTTCAAATACAGACCTCAACTGTAATAAAGGGAGCAGGGCATTTTCATTTTACTCTGATTTATACTGAATACAATATCTTTGGCACACTATAACATAATTGACAAGATGTGAAGAAGAGGGTAAGGCAGAACAACATCTTTTATAACACTGGAGTGATGACTACATCTGTGATGTCAAGGGCTAAATCTACAAGAAACTTTGATATTGCAATGCTTTGCACCTTGCAGCTTAGCTTCCAGCTTTGCAATTCCCACAGCAGAGTATGTCCTTGAATAAAGTCTGTAGGGACCTTCAGGATCAAATTCAGCTGGGTAAGTCAGGCTTTTAGCCTCCAGTTTCTCCAAGTCTTAGGTACATGTCCCTTAGGTACAAGGTGGCCTCTGTATCACGTAAGAATCACTTATACCTGTTTGCATGCTTTGATGCCTGAGCTGTTCCTTTCAAACACAGAGCAGGGATTATTTGCTCTTTTGCATGGTGAAAGCAGGGAGGCAACACTGATTGAGTGCTGCAGCTACTGCATTGCAATTCTTGAATAAAAGCAGTCAACGATCCTTGAGGAAGGATAGCAGGGCACCATCTTCCTCTCCCCTCCACTCCAGAGCTCTGAACACAAGTACTCGGAGTCCCATGCAACTAGTGCAGAACTTGGGTCCGAGAGCTGTGCTCTGAACTCAGCATCCTTGACAAGGGGTGTTCAATGTTCAGTATGGCTGCAGGGAGCAGGAGGTGGCAGCAAGAGCTACTCAGTAGAAAAATGTGAGCATACACCCCAGGGGCTTGACTGGCAAGAATTCTGGACCCAGGATGTCAGATCTGGAGAGGACTGGCTGGTTTCTTAGGATCACTCTCTGCCTGAGCACTTAAATCCACTTAAGCCTAGATCCATAAAAAGAGTTCAGTACCAAAGTCTCTCACTTCTCTGGGCTTTCAGTTCACTCTGGCATAAAAAAACCATGCAAACACCTGCATTATATAAACAGTGATAGATTCAAAGGGAAAACAGTTTTCTAAATGAAGAAATTAAGGGAAACATACAGAGAAAGACACCAGTTGTCCTCTCAGTTAAAGCTTAACTGATTTGGAAGACAGCACATCAGTTACATACAGATAACCCTGAAAATAACTCTTTTACATTCCTACTATACAACCAATCCATAAACCACTACATTTTTCATGCTCTGCCCATTCAGCTTTTGCTACACACAACTATATTTCACCCACTTCATCCTGCAGCACTGGTCCCACTAATCACTGACATATGCTCCAGCATAGAGCATTTCCTCTGGCATGCTTTAAAAAGAAGCACTGTCACCAGAGCAATATGAGTGCTGGCAAATATGGTCTGTCAGGTTTTGTTTTCAAGGACTATAAAAATAGATTTCACTGCATTAGGCTTGAAAACTCACACCCTCTAGAAATAATTTTAAAAAACCACCAAGGTTTCAGATGACTTGTTATTGTTTACAAATACCCAGAGAGAAAATCTGCAGTTTTATATTTCATTTAACATTTTCAAATTAAGCCAATATTTGAGTTTTTTACATGACTGACAATTCCCAGCTAACTTATTGGCAATGCCAGTGATCTCTGCTCACGTGCATCAATTCACAGCTTCTCAGATACATTTCTACTATGAGCAGCCTTTTATTATAAAAATATCATCATTTGGAAAGCCACAAGACATGAACTTGTTTCCAGAGCTTAGGCCTTTCACCCGTGGTAACCAGTATTAGTTTCTGTTGACAACAGCTTTGGCCAAAATGCAGGGAAAAGGGTCTTGGCACAGACTGAAGTTTGAGACACTTGCTTGTTAGTTTGTAACTGCTTTGCCAAAGACTCTTTTCTGTAATCAGCTGGCCCGAGTTGTTCTTTGCAGAAAATATGCAACTGAGGTGAAAGAAAACCTGTTATCTTTTATACACAGATACTCTGAAACAATCAAACTCAAGGACAAACCAAACAGGATCTTGACACATTGCAGATAAGACTTTTCCAATCTTCCACATCCCTATTCATACACCACACAACCTACTGACAATCAGAAACAATATGGGGTAGAATGGGGAAAGAAACCCATTTCCAAAGAATCAGTAGCAACAGGAAGAAAATGGCAACAATGATAATTTGGATAGTCCCCTGGTCTCCACACCACTATAGAAACTGGCAGAAGTGTATTTGGTTTTATGTCAAAATTCCAGGTTTTCCAATACTTTGCAGATGTTTTTGCAGCTTATTTCCATGTTTTCAGAATCACACAAGCAACATCATTTTGAGAAGTCTTAATCCAACACTTCAGTTGTACCAATATCTTTGCTGCTGTGAACCAGACCTGTGAACAGATTCTGGTTTTCTGAAGAGACAAATTAGGTGGTTTGGGTTTTTTTGGGGTTTTTTTTTTTGGTGGGAGGTATTTTCTTTGTTTGGTTTTGGGTTTTTTTTTTGTTGTTTGGTTGTTGGTTTGTTTGTTTG
>JANIJG010012947.1:0-17927 GCA_024611175.1 Megaceryle torquata | reverse complement strand
CGGCGCGGGCACCGCCACGGCGGGCGGTAGCGGCGGCGGGAGCGCTTCCTGCGGGGCGGCGCGGCGCACGCGATCCTTCCGCCGCCGGCCTCAGACAGGAAGTGCCGCGCCGGCACTCGCCGCCGCCGCAGCGCGGGGCCGCCCGCGGGCGGGGGGAATCCGCCGGACGCCCCGCGGCGCAGGTAAGCGGAGGCGCGGCGTGGCCTCCCCGCCCCGGCTCCGAGAGGCGACCGGAGCCGCAGGCAGCCGTAGGCGAGGACGCGCCCAGATCCCAGAGCAGCCAGTCCCCGTCCGTCCCGACACGGCCCCGAGCAGGGACCGCCGCCCCGGCCACTTGCACCTACGCGCCCGGGTGACGCTGCTCCCCGGGCACCCCGCGTACCAATAGAGCACCTTCTCAGGGCAGCCCTGCTCTCGGGATAAGCCTGGCGCTCCTGCCCGCTCCGGGGCTACCTGCTCTAGTCGTGTTTTGCCAGAAAATTTTAGCCTTCCCTGAGCACCATCCACCTCCGCTCATCAACAGGAGCAGACGTGGCTCCGAGGGAGTTTTAGATGCTTTTTTCAGTTAGCCAGAGGCGCTGTCCTTCATCACGTCTAGCCTCGGGGCAGATTTGTGGAGGGGAAAGCAAAAACGTTGCATTGCTTTCTTTAATTAAAGAACCACCACCACAACAAACATGCTTCTGAAGGTTGTGTCCTCTTCCAGCTGAGGAACAACCTGTATTAGCAACACCACGGCCTTTCCTGGCAGGCCCCGGGCGCGCTGCAGCTGGACAAAAGCAACAGCTGCAAAAACACCTCTCCAGGCTTCCCTGCACTCCTTTGTCTCAGGGCAAAACTTCAGAGCTGCACGAAGATCAGCTCTGCCAAGGAGAACAGAGCATGTCCTACACAGAGCACACAGGAACTCCTTCCTTAGCACCACACACATCTGACTAGGCCAGTACTGTTAAGCCGCTATTAGAAGGCTCAAGCAACAACTCCCTGCCCAAAGACAGTTCCCCGCGCACAGCCTTTCACAGCTCTGTTACAGAACCGTGAAGAGCACCAGCTGCATCCACCTGACACTAAGTAGTATCGCTCTCCCCTTCTCAAGTTTTAGTAGTCTATGGTGTAGATTACAAGCGAGAACTTACAAGCCTATTTACCCAATGCAGAAATCACCTCCAACCGGTCAGTTCAGTACCTCAAGCTTCCGACAGGTCATACACACTCCTACTACAACTTTCAAGGCTTTTTAGGAATACAATGTAATTAATGTATTTATATATGCAAATAAAACAAATTAAAAAAAAAAAATCAGGCATTTCTTAGACTTCACTCATGTATTCCTGTCTGTAAGGCATTATAAACCCGGTCATCATCTCATCAGATAACGAACAGGACCTGCAAGCGAGATTGTTCCTTCTCACATTCAAGCCATATCTAAGGGTAGCTCTGTGCTAAAAGTTTTGCCAGCTGAGCTCTTTCCAGCCAGACACATGGACAAAAAAGGCACTCTGTAGCCAGCTGTGATGGCAAAACACTCTCACGCAGATACAGCTTTGCCAACAGCAGAGTGCTCCTGTCAGCTTATGTTATTCAGAGAGGTGGAACAGCAGTGTTAACAAGAATTCCTTCTGTCAGCGTATTCCCACTAGGGGACTCTGCTGTATTCTCCAGCAGAAATTCTTCCAGTGGAGACAAGCCCAAGGACAAGTAAAGGCATTTTAAGTAGGCACACACTTAAATGTGCAATAAAGCCTCACAGCCCTTCAGTAAAATCTCCTCAAATCGAAGTGGAAACCTCCTGTGGTGTAGTTTAGCCACACCGTGGATTCAGCTTACATGCCGAAACAACCGTGTACTCCAGTCTCACCTTGTCCTGTGTACCTTCTCTTGTTAAAATCCACAGGTTACCCACACCTCTCTTCAAGCAGTTCGGTATGCAGCAATAAAATACTGTTACAGTTTAGAACCAGCTAGTGCAGCGAGACACTAAATCCCTCTGAGGATTTAGACCTGCGCCAACAGTTCACACATGCCTCGGAAAAGATGCATTCATCACCTTACTGTTCACTATGCAGTTCACGAGGATTGCTTACTGATCACAACTTCCAGCCCTAAACTGAAATGTCTGATTCGCATCCAAGTTGTTCTCTCTACACCCTACGGGCAGAATGTTTTGCCTAAAATATGTGGACTCCTTAAATAAGTGCATTCAAGTAGTCTGCACGCGTAAGGTTTGACAAACACCATGTGTCCGAAATAAAAGAGTATAAACCACCAAGCTCTGGGTTTAATACCAGTTTTCTAAGCAGCATTTATTTACTACCGGGAGCACAGACTTAGCAGTGTTTGCCAATTCAGATTAAATGGACTCGAACAGCTGCACACATTATTCTGATTCCTCGCTCTCTCTGATCCGACACAGAGAGAGTATCACTGGATGCCTAAGGGACTCCAGTCAGTTGAAAGAAGCCCAAGCCCATGCATTTTCAAAATTTTAACATAAGCAACTACAAAACCAAAAATTAAAGCCATGAAGTGATCATTTTGACTCGTGCCCAACTTCTTTATACAAGTTAAGTATTAAAACCTAACACCGCCTTTAACGAGGAGTGCAATTTTCCCCAAAGGTTCAGCAGTTCCCTCTCTTTAAGCTGTATGATTTCCAGTATTTTCTGCTGAACACTAATTGATTTGTCATGCTAATAAAATCTTACTATTACAGGGAAAAAAGACTAGTCAGTAGGGAGAAAAGTAAATACGCACTCCTTAATCTCTTTTAGAGGCTCCTTTGTAGGCAGAAGGTTAACAAAGAGGGATACAAAATCTATACTCAGAGTGTCGGGTGGCCCAGTGAGGCAAGAAATACTATAATGTGACAGGACCGTATGAAACTGCAGATTAACTTATATTTCTCTGGCATGATTAAAGGGAAAAATATACAGAAACAGATCCCCAAACAGCATCACTCTGTCAGACAGAAATATATTTCTTAGCTTATTATCTTTTTATTTAGTTAGAGTGCACTGAGACTAAGCTCTGTTGCAGTTTTTAAACCACAAGCTCAGCTGTCAAGATAGGCAGGTAAACCCTACATGGTCATCACATGCTACATCTACCAACTGCCAGGAAAAAACAAACAAACAAACAAAAAAAACCCACCAAACAAACAAAAAAACCACCCACAGAAGATCAATATGCTCCAATATGCAGGAAAGCTACTATTCAAAACTCTGCTCGTGACACACAGGAATGTAGTCAGTCTAAGTCTCAATTAATTTCAAGCCACTGACAATGACTGCATTTTCAGCTAACAGCACCTCCATCCCTGGGCACTTCAGAGTCTGGTAGGTAAGGAACTTGGACAACAAGAACACCCAAGTGAATAGTATCCCCCTACTTGTATAAACACAGGAATAAACTATCGAGAAAGCCATGCTTTCTTCCACAGTAGAAAATTACAGAAGTACTAGCAAAATAACTGCAAAGTATCCCTGGAAGAACCAGGGAAATACTGAGGAAAGGATCACTGAACACGACAAGATTATCATCTTGACTACCCCATATGAAGTCTAAGAATACCAAAGCCACAAGTCTGTCACTAACAAAACCAAAAGAAAACCGACATATGCACTTCCCTGCCTTATAATGAAACTCTTTAATTTCAGAGCAGTTAAGCAATTATCAATCAGGTGCATAGCACATCACACGATTTTACAGAAATGACAATATTTGAGATCGGCAATAGGCTGGCATATGAACTATGCCACCCCTGACTAATTTCTCTGTCCAAGAGCTAGAATTTACAATCCCTTAAGACTTCTCTCGTAGCAATAAAAGCCAACTGAATCTTTATAAGGACTCAAGTGTCCTGCTGGAACACATATGACTTTACTGTGATCCTAGAATTTGTTGTCAATTACAGTCTCCCTTTTACTATGAAGACCAACAATGACTCCTTTCAAGTCTGTCACTCTATTTTTTATCAGTAAAGACCATTAATTCTTGTGTGCTCATACCACAACAGTTTTGGCACACCATACTACATTCTAATTTCAAGATACAAACCACAAAATTTTTCACCTTAAATTAGTAAAATGCTGTGCTCTTCATAGTAACATTCTATGATTTCTCACTCCCAGCTGCAACTGCAGTTGGGATTTCAGAGGAGAGTGCATGTGTACGTCTGAAGTCCAACCCATAATGCCCCATCCTAGCAAGCTGTTCAACTAGCCTCGCATCAGCCTTAGAAAATAAAGCTTAGGCCCAAGATGTGTAGTTAAATTAGGCATTGTTACAAAATACTTGGTCTTGCAGTATGAATGGAGCTCTGAACACAGCAAGGCAGAAACCTAAGATCTAGACAGAACTGGACACCACACCAGGCTGTAGGTTACATAACAATATTAACATCCACAGCAGAGCTGCACAGAAAAGGAAACACCAGCAAAGATGATGAAATTTAAGTTGCAGTTGAATTTTGTTTCTGAATTTAAAATGTTACTGAAAACAGATATATATGCCCTTGGTGTAACTGCTCCATGTTCTATAGAACAGCACATGCAGCGGGAAAGGGACCATCTTCTGTCACAGTCATCAATATTTAACTAGTAATGGATTTCTTGGCAGAGAGAGAGAGCTAACACTGATGTAACAGTAGCATGGTGTCAAAAATAAAATTAGCTCATATTCAATGGATTAATTCTGAACCTGTAAGTACTGCATGCAAAGTTTTATCTTACTTTCATCAGGCTAATAGGCTTCATCTTAGCCCTTTGGTGAAGGTGGTACCAGCTTCAGCTGAGAGTTTAATCAAGTTGTAAGAATGTCCAAACTCTTGTTTGTAGTCACCACAACTTTCTAAAGTGAACTGCTCTTGACTTTTATAATTCTCATCAAGCTGTCAGTGTAAGGAAATCAAGTTCAATCAATAGGACATGTCAGCACCACTGAAATGTACACCAGATGTCCATGTTAACTTGGTTTTTTTTGTAGGAGGCAGTTTAATCAAGTAATGTCTGGACAGAATGAATGATAACACTGCTTTGTTTATCCCTTACCTACTCATGCCATAACCAAAGGTAAGATTTTAACTGGATATAATACAGAGTTCTTATTGTATAATATTTAACAACTGATGAAAACTCATCTGAGATAAACAAGAGAGTTCACAGGCTCAAATTCACATCAAGTCAGAAGGAAGCAGTTTTAATCACAATGAGAGAAGACACAAAGGCATAAAGAAGAACGGGTAATAACTCAAGACTTTACACAAAGCTGGTTCCCACAGTAATAACTGTGTAAAAGAAGATTTGCCTTAAAATACATTTTATTCATTCATTTGTTTAAATTAAGGGAGAACTTAAGCCTAAACTCACTGTTTATTCCACCTCCTCCCTCCTTAAGGACAGCTATCAATTTACATGATAGTTTCAACTGAACTCATGGTGGAAAAAAATTAAAAGTAAAAATGTAAAAGATTATAAACAAACATACCATCACTGTTGTCTTGGTAGGTTAATATTTTTCCATCAGATTGTAATCCTGGAGGGGCTCATTTTCGAATCCCCATTTTCTCATGCAGATCTTCTACCCCCCTGTGGCAATAACATTTTTAGAATTAAAACAGACTTGCAACTTGCCCCACAGGGAGGATTTCTGATGGAACATCGAAATAAAAAAATGTGGTGACAGTTTACAAGTCAATTTCTATCTCAGCTTCTCAAAAGCAGTAGTTTTGTTCCCTCTTTAATATTAAAATTGTGAGTGAAAAAAAAAATCCCAAGCCTTTACTTGCTGCTTTAATGATTAATAAAAATATAAGGGGAAAAATACTATTGATACAAAAAGTTACATTCACTGAAACAATTAAATCAGGGCCTCTATTGGCAGTATGATTTTGGTGTATTTCTCACAGGGATCAAGCTTTACTTACAGCAACTTTTGCATAATAGCTGCCTACCACTCAACAAGATTTGTAAACAACAAACAACACTGTTTTTGCAAATTCATCCCAAGTGAGGTAACAGAGAAGAAAACCAGTACTGGTGCAGGTATAAGACCATTAAAAAGCGAGTTCAGAAACTACTAACCAATTTTAATGACAGTGTTCCAAATAACTTGGTATTTTTTTAAATAGCATTATCCTACTTAAATACTCATCTAATCATAGAATTATTTAGGTTGGAAAAGACCTTTAAGATCATCATAATGCTTCTTTTTGACTAAAAGAGTAGGCATCATCCACGTATAAAATCTGCAGATCATGACTGTGGTACCTTCAGCACTGCATAGATGGTAAATCCAAAGGTTAGATAACCCCATAAACAAATTTACACATCCATGTTATGGGTTCTGTTGTCATGACAGACAAAAAGAACTATAGCAAGTGTTAATTTCAGACTGACTGCTTCTTTAAAGGCAGCAGCTTCTGCTAGTATATAAAGTGCAAATATTCTGAATATTCTCAGTATTCTAAAGGTACCACTCCCAAGAACAGTATCATACAGCAAAAGAAATGCAAACACTCTGTCAATCTAAAACTTACACTTTCCCTTTCAAACATTATAAAAGGCACTCACTACTTTCACTGGGAATGTCATAAGGTTATTGGAAAAGATCAAGATGTCTGCATTTTCTTTTTTCTAGAAAACTACTTTCTCGAGATTTTTTCCCATTCCAAGCAGACAGGCATTTTTTTTCTGGAATAGGAAAAAAACAAACTAAACCATAACTTGAGCTATTAAGTCTTTCCTTTTTAAGACTCTTGGGTTTTACTTTTATAGTTAATGGATAAATTTTATAGTTAAAGGACTAATTACAATTAAAGATCATTGATTAATGAATCAAGATAGATCAGAGGAAATAGGGAAGAAGGAGTATGACAAGAAAAAAAAACCCTCATACTCCTCTAGAATTAACTAGAAGTTTACCAGTATTTATAGATATGATTCTTTATAATGACCATATAGCATATTTTATTTGAATTGTGGCTTAAGTGCAAATTGGTTTTTTTTAAATACAAACCAACATTACAGATCCTGCTTTTACCCTTGAGTCAGCACTGCCAGTCCTTATAGTCCACAGAGTCTCAAATTCAGTGACAGAAGAGCAAACCACAAATAGAACCATTCAATGCGCTGCACAAATCACCTCTTCCCAATCCTAGGTAAATTTTACCACATCAGCTACTCTGCTACATTTACCCCAAAGGGTACTGATCCCTATCTCTGAAGGCTAGAATAATGCCCCATCTTACTAAATCACACAGCTCTAGATTAACTGCAAGAGGTAGGAGCGCTTGGAATGCGTATGTTGTAACATTGTTACGCACATAAATCAGGAGTCATTGGATTTGTCGATGGACTATCACAAGAAAAAAAAAAAGAAAAAGAAAAAAAAGAAAAATCAGGCTCACCGCCAACTGCAGAGATAAAGAAATAATGTAGCACACGCCTAGCTGTCATTATTGCCAGTGTAGGGACACATCACAAACGCTGCCAAGATTTACAATGGCTTTTTAGTATTTACCATGCTGTGAGTAGAGTCTAGAATCACAAAATGTATTAAGTCTACAGCTTGGTGCAACAACCAGACTTTCATCAAAAAATGCCAATTTCTTGTAGTAATTAATCCTGACATTTAAGAAGTAGAATCAGTTGAGATTAATTTAGCAACAATGGATTTTTCTTCTAAGATGTACAGAAATCAAACTGTTGCACCTATCCAAATTAGGATCGTTAGCATAATAAAGGTGGGTACTTCATAAATTAGCATTTTAAAATGCTCTTTAAATAAACATTATTATACCTTGTTTACTTGTTTCTGCCTTACCCTGCCTTCTGATAAACATTTACTATGGGACCTTTTACATCCAACTGCTTCCTACCCACAGCCCAGTATCTCTTCCTTTTCCGTACAAAAAATAACAACTACACAACACACTCAGACCCACACTCCTGCAGCTCATTGCTAATAAAGGCGCATTACCAAAATTAAGGTTTCTTGGGGGCTTCTCTCTCTACTCGTTTTACTGTATGAGCATGAGTTCAGACTTTTGGCTGTACCAAAACACATGCCCCACAAGCCTGTCTCCTTCAGACCAACCTACACCAAGTACTGCCCTCATGAACCCCGAATACAAGAGCTGTGCAAGTTCTTATTACCCCATTACTCACTGTCGTGTAATTACACCAAGAAAACTGCACTGGATTAATGGTGTATATACTACAGAAATAATAGGGAAAAGCTGGAGCATGGGCACGGGTGTGCAAGGGGAGATTACTTCTCTCTCCAAATACCTTTTGGAATCACAAATTACAATATTAATTAATTGTTTTTAAAATAATCATTAGATTTTAATTTCTCTTCCACACTACTGTAAATTGGCTTCTTAGCACACATTATCTTTAATGTTTATATCAAAACTATTAAACCAACATTTTAAATATTTAGTATTTTGTTATTATACTAAATTACTAAGGACATATTACATCAAAATTATTGTAAAATTTAAAAAAAAGACAACGAACCTAGCCACAAAGAAACACCACCAAATTACCTGCAGTCAAGACACATCCCTTAACATCCCCAACCACAAACTCAAATTATCGTATCAACAGATCTATAAATTTAAGACTGTACTTTCAAATATCAAATTAGGAGCAGCCATGTCTCTTCATTTGAACAGTAGCTTTAAAAAAAAATAAAAAGATACCTACAGAAGAGCTACAAGTTTTTAATTGTCATTTCCACCAATTTATTGTGGTGAAAAAAGATACTTAAAGACATAGAGTTCATTATTATAAATTAATTGTTCTGTTAGCCATTAATTTACCAAAAATCATACAGGAAACAGCATATTTAACGTTGAAAAAACCCAACACTTCTGAATGCAAAAGACTTCAAAATATAAGCTCTTAAAGGTTTTCAAGTGCAAGTTAAATTCATAACATTCAGCTCCTTGGGAAGAACTCCCTCACTTCTCACCTTAAGCTTAAATGTTTTATTACCATAGTGAAAAAAAAAAAACCACCAAAAAACCAAAAAAAACCCCAATTCAACCAACCAAACAAACAAAAAAACCCCACCAAACTTATTTCCTATGAATTTGGTGAACTTGTAATTAGCATACATTGATTGAAAACATGTTTGAGAAAACTGGATTTGCAAGTATCCTCCCAAAACCTGAGCCATTAGCTCATGCGCATCCTGGGAATCGACGCACGTGTCGTTTGATGCAGTGCTACAGGAAGTGAACATCCAGATTCAACAACTGCATCCACCGCTTAGGGAGAAATCCGAACGGAAGCCTACCTAATCCGATGGGAATGCACACACATTTACTGGGCTGCGAAGTTAAGTAACAGAGAGACGGGTCTCTTGGCCATCTTTTGCTTGTATGACATCATGAATTCCAATTCCAACTCTAAATTAGGCAGCCCAAGGATAGGAACATATGCTATCCCTGTTCTAGTCAAGTGGTCTCACCAGTTCAGTATGGAGAGCCCAAGAGGACCTGTCCTCCCTTTGGCTGCAGTTCCATGTATTCCCTGCCCCAGCACTTAACAGGCCCCTGGCTGAGCCATGTCAGCTAATCTAGCAGAAAGCTCACCCAACAAAAATACAGAACAGCTGAGGGCTTCCCTGATATTTCTTGCAAAAGCAGCATCCTGAAATGGCTAAGAAAGGTTCAACAAATAAGAGAAGCAGTACAAAAAAGCAAGCAGGAGAGACAACAGGACCTACAACACAATAGCAGCCTGGCAGTCAGATGTCATCAGTCTCCCATAGAAACACAACTTTTGTTTCTTCAGACAGTTTAAACACACTCTGGTGCCCCTCAAAGATCGAAGCTCCTGAATATGTTCTTTGGAGAGAGGTGTACAGAAAGACACAAGCTTATAACTACACAGGTCAGCTACTTCAAAGCTCTACACTCCTTTCTTCATTCATAACTCGTTACTTCACAACATAGCCCAGTTAATTCCAACCTGTTAGGCTTTTTGCCCATAAAAGCACAATACAATTCCCTCCCCCCCAGCCACACACACACACTCCTGCCACTAAACCAGCAATAAAGCCATTTTTGGGCCAAAAAGGCAGGATGGGAAAGGACAGAGGATAGAGCTCATGGGAAGGGGGAAGGTTTGGAAGATGGGGTAAATGGAGTTGCACAGTCCATATTGCCAGCTGCCCTGCAGTTATTTGGCTCAGACACATGGTAAAACTAAATTCTAAACAGCTTCCTGGCTCAGCTGATTTTAAAAGGCCCTCCAAGCTTAGTTGTCTAGTTAACCCCCTGCACAAATGGGTCACAAAGACGTAAATCAAGATCTGTCTATATCTGAGAGGGTACACAGTGTCACAATGCAGCATCCTGAACCTAAGGTAACATTTTTACCAGCCAAGACCCAGTCCAGTCACCACTGAAGCTAAGTAAAACTAAGTTTAGAGCAAAGAGATGTGAACCCATGTCAGCATCTCCATCCTGTGGGTAAGCACCAAGTCACATTCCTCAGGGACCTCTAAAAGTTAGAAAAAATCATAGGGGGGGAACAAAAAAAAAAGAATGATGTCTACCTGTTTCCACAGTTTCAGTCTCAATTTCTTGTTCCTCTGCTACATCTTGCATCAGGTAAGTCTCATCATCATAAACCAGGACCTGAGCAGCATAACCCTGTTCTAGTCTGGCACTAGGAACTGGCTCCACAATCACTGCTGGGAATTCAGAGACTGGCTCATTTTCCTATAGAAAGAAAAAGGGAAAAAAAAAAAAAAAAAAAAAGAAAAAAAAAGGAAAACCACACTCTAAATACTGTACTGTTTTTCTCCATATCAGTATTTTCCTCTTAGGCTCTTACATACTTTATTGAATAATGATAATAATTTTAAAGATTTAAAAAAAAAAAAAGTATTCTAAAACAAGAGATTAAAAAAAAAAAGAAAGAAGACAGCTTATCATTCACCAAAGGGATCTTCCTGAATCTGAAATTTTTCTGGCTTTAAGCACTTAAAATTCAAAGTATCGGACAGCTTTAAGACATTGAAAAAGAGCAAGCTTTCTAGTTAAGATATTAATCTGTAGAAAGTCTTTCCTCACCCTCTGCCATACGAAATGTAATCAAGTCTTTTTGTGTGTACTGCAACATACTTACATCTGACCTGTATCTTAAAACCACTGATGTTTTGGATTAAGTATGTAAGCTATTACAAAAAAAAAAAAAAAAAAAGGCTACTTCAAAGCCCATATGCCCATCTCTACTTATTTAAGGATCAAAAATGTCCGTAACAGCACATTTAATCTGTTAAACTGTTGCAGAAGTGGAACCCTGCCAGATTCAATTTACTGAGAGCTACAGAATAGTAGAATATATTTATTATTTGTTGATAAGATGCAGAATACAAGCAAATACACCACGCTGGCTAACTTTGAAAAAGGTCTTTGTATCATTCTGCCCATGTCATTCTATACCTCAAGACATATCTGAGATCTTTAAAAGAGATCCTTAGTATAGAATTTCATTTTGTAAACCCAGTCTACAGTTGTAGAGCAGACTTCAAAACTTACTGCTTCCACTTCTCTGTGATAATAAAATCTTCTAATAAAAGATATTTGAAAAATGGGCTGCTCTCCTCCTCCTCACACAACAATCTCTAATCCATTTCACTTGCTTTCACAGCAAGTTCACAGTGAAATTTTCTTTGAAATGAAGATAAAAGGTGTCAAGTTTCTTAGCAAATAAATTATAATGATTTTTCTAACCTCTTCATTTTTTATTCCATTAGTGTCAAACTCCAGGCCAGGGCCTCCAGTGTCAACCACTGCCGATGTCATGATGCATCCCCTGAAGAGGCTTTGAGGGCTGCTCTCTATCCTGAAGACAGTAACGCTGATAGCCTCAGGTTATCAAAGGCTTAACTTCACAATCCACTTCTGTTAAACAGCTAGGTAGAGGCAGCTGAAACACAAAATAATTTTAATTAGTTATTTTCATAGTTCATATTTAAAAGTAATCCAACATTTATGAAAGCTATTGCATCCTACAGCTCTATATCAAGAGGGCATCAGAGAACACAACAGATGTGACAGAACACGCCAACTTTTGTGAAGTCGACACAGTACTACCATAAAACACAAGTTCCACACTAACTTTTAATACTAAGGTAATACAATTTCAGTCTGGTTCTTTGCAATTTGATAAATTTCACACAATCTTAAAAACAAGTAGTATTTTTAGTTATTTTCCATTGGCCAAAATCATTAATTTCTCACTGAGGTATAGTATCAGTTTTTTGAGACTAATCCTTTGAGACTTGTACTTTGAGTTAGGGCAGCTCTTCTAAAGTTACTGTTTTCCTATTAAATCATGAGGGTTTTTTAATGACATTTTCTTTTTTCTACTAGTTTCACAGTCATTTCATAATGTATAGTTTTATAACTGGCTTCATAAAGCATTCAAACTTCCTTTTGAAAGCAATACATACATAATACACATCTTACAAAACCATACCTAATTTCTAACCTACAGTTTTCTTTGAAATTAAAAATATTGAAGCAGTTCCTCATTTCTTTTTTTCCCTATAGAAGAAATTCCTATGAGTCCCCAAAAAAGTAGTTCCACAGCATAATCCTTTAATTTGGGTATATCATGGACTCATTGAACTTACAAAGATAATACAGCCTCCATCTTTGTGAATTTCTTTAAAAGTAGATTAACAGCAGTGCTTTGTTTCTAAACAACTGCTATTTATTTATTCTGAATAAATATTATTACTCATATCCTGTCTTTGGAAGACACAAATAATCTGTGTTCATAAACCTTGGGCTGTAAGGAGCAGTTTACTACTTCAAGATGCAAACTGAGAAGTTTGGCATCTTAGTTGTACAACAGAAAGCACACAGTCCACATGAGACATAAGAACCCAATCTGATACCAATTACCCTTGCAAGTAACTTCACTGAGATCAATGCTTTGTAAGAGAAGCCAGAATTTAGCCCAACATTTGTAATAAACCCCATCCATTTGGAAAGCTAGCACAGTCACCAAGGTCTGCAAGAAAACAGGATCTTCCAACACATACTGCAGAAAAAAAACCCCAACTATGTAATTAATTCTCCAATGGGTAAACTCAATAAGCCTGCTTTTCAATAGCAGGCAGCCAGCTTAAACTAATCTTGCACATAGAAGGAAAAGCTAGCTCAGATTCATGCAGAGTAACTGGGATTTCTACAGGCATGGAAATCTTTATAGGCACACTAGCTTAGGTGTATCAGTGAAAAATTACAAATACCGACCTTCCCAACTGTGTGTCAACGAAGCAAGGAAGTCACAAAAAACACTATGCAAAAACCGTTTAAAAAGTTTAACTTATTGGGGTATTAAGGAACCTTCAGCACACCATGAAAATACGCTCATGAAGTCATCATTTGTGATACCATATAAACTAAGCACAAGAAGTCAGCCAATGGCAGGTTACTACAAAAACTCAACAAACAAAACAAAAAGAAACAAACCCACACCAAACAACAAGACAACCAAACAAAAAAACGGACACAACAGAATAAGGTATTCCTATTTTTTCACCCTTACATACAAAAAGGAGTATAAATTCTGACAGCAGCTTTCTAGGCAACTAATCCTCATGAAATAAACAAGGAGATCATCTTAAATCACTGTCATAGTAGCTGCAGACTAAGTACAATATATATATCAAAATAAAGGAAAACAACATATGTAATTTAGAAGAAAAAATAAGTTTTTTTTTTTTTGCTTACACAGGCAGTCACCTTGACATAAGCAAGAATGATTCATACCTACAAATATTTTATTTGCAACAGCACAAAAAAAATCCACCACCAAACAAAAAACCACAGTAATATGTTGTTTTCCACTGTTTCATTTGTAAAGCTAGCATTGCTTTTTTATTCATCAAGGTTTTTCCATGATGAAAAACAAAGCAAAGACCTCCTCTGCTCCACAAACAAGATTCAAGCTGGAAAGTCTTTAACAAGCACCCTGGAGCCATATACACCTGTCATATTCCAGGCTTTTAACACAAAAAGCCTACTCCTTACCTGCCCATCAATTACCATGTTATTTCAAGAGTCTTTCAATTCAGAAATATGTGAAGTAAAAAAAAAAAAAAAACCAAACCCACAAAAAAACAACCAACCAAAAAACCCCACAGCTGTTTATGAATCCACTAAAATAATCAAACAGGGAAAAAAAAATTAAAAATCACTTTTAGTTAAATTAAAAAAAAAAAACCAAACCCACAACTTTTTCCTCTTCTAGAGTTTGCCATCAATATCCACACTGGAAATACTGCCAAGCAATCATAACCCCATAAAAGAGAAGTCCAAGGAATGGAAATTATATTTTAATTTGGAAGCACAGGCTCCAACAAATTTCTAACATCAGCATTATTCCTGCAACTCAGTCTTTTATCTATGCAAGAACATACAGCACTTTATGTAGTACCTTAGCACATGTCACAAAGCTAATTTGGTTCTCATGCAGTATGTTCATGCAAATAACCAATGATATACTGGACCACTTGTACTGTTTATTCATATTTTATGTACTATAATCCCACACAGGTGGCCAAACAGCTGTCAAATTGTAGCAACTGAAAACACTCAATACTGTGTACATCAGATGATGTAAATAAATAAATTTTAAAAAGCTTTTTTCTGTCTCTGAGGTTACAAGAAGCTTAGATTACTTTTGTGTTGATTTATCTCTACGTGAATTATCAATTACCTACAGAAGTGAAGATAGGGCAATGGCAATCCGGTTCCAGCAGTAATTAATTTTTACAGGAGAAAACACAGAGAAGAATGAGATGCTGAATCGTAGCATTCATTAGAAGAATGGTTATCTTTAGACTGATGGCACAGAACAGTCCGGGAAAGGAACAAATGAAAGACACAGAATCTTTACATAACAGGATTTGGACTTCATACGCAGAGTCTTGCTATACAGGAACCTCTCCAGGGCAGGGGAATAAAGGCAAGCCCCCCAGCCAGCAAGTGGGGTGAGGAGTTTCAGTTCAGCCCGGTTTAGAAGTCCGAAGTCAAAACAAATGTACAAACACACCTCAGACATCTAAGCGTAGGTTAGATTCCTGCAGATGCACCCCTTTTTGAATGGCCCAGCTGAGTGCTTGCCCTATTCCCTTTCCCTGAGCACTGTGTCCTTATGGAAGCCTTTTCCCTTCTCCCTCGAATTTCAGTAGAACACTGAATCCATTGCCCATCCTCTCCCTAACAAGTCCCAGCTAATTTGGGTTCTGCAAAAGGAAAAGATAGCCTAGCCACTTTCAGAAGTTGCTTCCAAAATGCACATTTCCCTAGGCAAACTGAGACAAAAAGGCCAAAACACAATTAGGGCTTCATTTGCTTATTAGATTTACTCCTGTTGCTCCTGGTCATGAAAATGCAAAGAGAAACTAGTTAGTTTCTATGTCCCTTGTATCAGGGGAAAACAGCTTTGCTGCATCATCTATTGTTTTTATACATATCTCTCAGGAAAACAAAAAATAAGTCTAGGTGCTCCCACCCTCAACAACAACAACAAAAAAAACTCAAACAAAACCAAAAAGTTAATCTCGAAGCCACATTCTTCTTCTCAAGAGCAAGTTTCTAACTATTTACCACCACAAAATGCACAAAGAAGACTCGGGTTTTTGACAGCTTTCCTGCTCAGGAAGACCAATCACAGCATCTGTGTCTTCAGAGGCTACAGGGCCCTTGTCATAAGGGCTGCAAAATACCAAAGAGTACGCTCCACATATTTAGCAGTACTTTTTTAAGGCTTACTTTCTGTATTGCAGCGTCTGCTCACAATAAATCCAAACAGTTCTCGTGTTTTCAGCAGCTACCAGAGAAGCTTAGAACACTGCAAATCACAATTGTGATGAATGCATAGTAGTCCCACAAAAAACGGAATCTTATCTGCTGTACATAACCACCTATGGAGTCAGAGAGGCAAACATGCCACTCAACGGAATTAAAGCTGATAATTGAAAAAACAGTGTGGAAGAAGGATGGCAGAGTGCCACCTCTACTAGGCCAGACTCAACGTGAAGTTATTTAGGACCAGCTTCAAAAAAACCCTCAAAATATAAATCTGCAAATTGTTTTAGTACACTTTTATTTAAATGTTAAAACAAGCAACAAACAAAAATATTGATGCTTCAGAAAAAGATGCACACGCTCGTACCCACACATGAAAAGAAGATGAACATGCAGAAGACTGGGCAGCACTGACCAGACGCAGCTGCTCCCACAGCACTCAGAAGAAAAGTGAGAGTACTTGGAACAATGTCTCCCTTCTATTCAGCTGGCATCCCAAGTCCTGAGGAGAGATTTATGTGGGTACCTACACAGATGCAACCGCAAGAGCAGGCCTGCGGCCAGCAGCAGCATCACACACAACTTTTTTTCAAAACGACCCTCCTTTGGTTTTATTTTAAAAAACTGTTAAGCAAGTCAGCTTGAAAATGAAATTAGTTATATGTACAGATATACACTGGTCACGATTACTGCAGAATTCCATTACCTGTAACAAGTCTTCCAAGGGCACAAAGGTGGTCTTTCATAAGCAGCACCTCTAACATAGCAGTAAATGTCACTATCACTCCAATATATATAAACCATAGCACACACTGCATAAAAAGGAATTATTTGTAGAAGTGAATTCATTTTTTTCTTTTTTTTTTTTATTTTGGTTTTTAACCCAGAACAAGTCTAAAAAACATAAAATTAAGTTACTGACAGAAAAAAAAAAATTAAACTTGTAAATAGTTGAAGAATCAGCTCAGAAATACAACACAAAGTAAATCTTTGCATCCAAAACATCGGGGGAACAAACCAGACAATCCATGCAATTTATAGCACCCTATAAGCTGCACCAGTCACTAAAAGTTATAGAAAAGGAAATCAAAATGAGGAATCATCAAAGCACATAGTCCTGGCCACATCATACTTCAAAAGTTTCCATACAACAGGGCAATAATTTTATTGCTGAATGCACAGAAATTACTACATTGTATCAAATTAATGATGCACCAAAGCCAGTCAGAAACTAGAGAAACTCCTTCCACACATATTTAATTTGATCATGTGAACATCCAAACTTTGCTTTGAAACCTCAATAGCTAAAGCTGATGAGCCCCAAAAACATGTATATAAGCTTCTAATCACTTAAAAACTATTAACGTCCTGCAAAAAGCTTTGTGGCTTCAGAAGGCTTCTTCTGGACCATCCTGTATGTCATCCTATTAACAGGCTGTCTTCCCACTGCTCTCTATTTAAAGATCCCCTGAAATTCTCCCTTCCCTCTGATAGGAGCCTCATACATGTACCCCTACTTTGTACCAGCACTTCTCCTTCCAGCCTGTCAGTTGTTGGTCTTTAACACCATTTCCTCTCCCTCACAAGCCAGAGTAGAGAGCAATTATTCATCGTTTTACATGATAAAAGAGCAGAGGCAATGAAATTAAATGGTAAGGATACTGGCTTAAAAAACCACCACCAACAAAAAACTTCAAACCACACACAAAGCCAAACACAGATACAAAGGAAGTAGTGCACACGAACCATGTACCTCATTTTCAGAGGATATCCTAGAGGTCAAAGGAATAACTTAAAAGATTTAAGTTAGACAGCTTTATGGAGGCAAAGCCCCTGAATGGCTTACGTGACTATTAAACACAAAGATGCACATAGTCTCAAGTTTAGGGACCTTGTGAACCAGGTATTAATGAAACGTGAGAGATGGAAAGAGTCTGTCACTGAAGGTACCACACAAAGTAACCACCCTGCTCCCAGAACCTTTCCTAAAGCAACTGACCCTGCCCCCGAGCACAAGAGGGAGTGAGGGGAGAGGGAGCATCTCGGATCAGACCCATTGCATACAGTTTTGTCACCTTGC